>KN716746.1:50527-61045 GCA_000816705.1 Dictyocaulus viviparus | reverse complement strand
TGATTTTCGTGAATCTTTTTTCTTTTCAAAATCTTCTAATTTTCTGAATCTTGATGAAAGTTCTTTGCATGTGTGGACCTCCTTTGGAAAACGTGTATTAATGGTTAAGGATTTTTTGAATTGATTTTGATTTTCGATTAGATTTTCACGATAGAATTTGCCTTCTGTCAGAATGAATTTGCTAACTCATTGTTGAGGATGAGTACATTACATTGTTCGAATGAATTCTATAAGCACAAAAAGCCCCATACTTTCAACATGATAGTTTCTAACGTTTCGACATGTCCAGAAATCACTCTACAATCATCCGTCGCACCAAGTTTCTACACAGAATTTTCAATTGCTGAGTCTAGATAACTTGTTAACCTCACTTGTTAACTCAAGTCACATATGTTTCATTGTAGATTCATTACTAGCAAGGCATCAATGCTATAATAGGGCCTACTAGTAATGCTACCATAATGGTTGTTTTTTGTGGAAATTTCGTAAATCACTTACATCGCTGTGTTGAGTTATGTCTGTTATTGAAGCTCGCTATAAATTAAAATACTTGCATAATATGCTACGTTGTATAAACTGATATTTGTTATTTCATTTTGCAACGATATTTTATTGTCCATAGTTGTGCTGAGATGGCCGCAAAACTCGGATCCTCAGGCAGGACTCAAACCCGGTCTTACAGACATCCGGTCTGCCGTGCTCATCCATTACACTACCGAGGCCCTTGCTCCGCGTCAACTCAATGCTTCACTTATAGTAAGTGGGTACCATTATCAGCCCTTGCCCGCTAACGGGTACGATCTAATAAGCCGATATCGGAATTACATCCAGTTAAGCTGATAAATGTGGGTCAACCCTAAATGTGGGTTTCGTGTTTCAGTCTGATAACTGCTGGATAAATCAAAATTTCAGACACAGTCTCTACGTAGACTGAATATCACCTCATACAGGGTGCCCGGATCTTCAACAGGCACATTCTAAATAACATATATCAAATCCAACCTGCAGGTAACCATCTACTACCACGACAGAGCATCCATAAAACGTCGACGCTCGTTTATCCATCAACTAACTGTGTAGCTGCAAATCCAACCAACGAGTACCCTACCACAAGTTTACGATGTCCATTAATTAAAAGCCATGTAATATTTTCAAATCTATCTGGCCAAGACACACATAGCATGCTGCAATTACTAACGCTCTCCGACTCGACTACACGGACACCTACGCCCTAGTAGAGAAACGTCTTCACCACACCCTGATGGCACCATCCTCCAAACAAACGCCACTTAACTGTCAAGTTTCACGACAGAGATTTCATCAACAAACGCCTCTCACAGGTGAAATTAAACATCCGCCATGCCCAGCACATTATCAAACACCGTTACGGCGAAATTCCATGACGGGCGTGCGTGCTATGAACCCCGCCGCTCAGAATTTCATCAAAGATCTCTCATGCGCCATTTTCCACAGATAAACCGTATGGCAACCACCATGCCATATCGGACAAACTCCGAGCAATCAACGACAACCCTGACGGTGGGAGCTCAACGCCCTCGCTTTGCAACACCTGACTAACATTTTCACATTTTTGACGCTATCACGTCGAGACACGCAATACAAGCCCGCTAATGGGCATGCGTCTTATCGCGTCCTCATAGATGAATAACATGGATCCATGATGAACGTCAAAAATTTTCATTGCAGATCGCAAGCCTAAGCCAGAGCCTAATACTGACAACACATGCACCCACTACATCATATTCGATGCCTGGTTCTTCTACAAACACCTCTTAAGTGTGAAATTTCACAGCCAACTCTAGGGCAAATATAGCGAATCACTATAGAGTAACGGTACAGTTATGGCGCGTACTGCAGTGGTGGCAAGTGAAACAGTGGTTTTTTGTAAGCCAACCCCTCTAAGGTAGGTGAATTTTACTGGCTTTCTGTAAATTTGGGACATCATTGACGATACCGAAATTTAAGCGCAGTAGTTGGGTTTAAAGGACTTTTAGTCATTTCCTACAAATAGCCCAAAAAATTAGAGCAATTACCAGCATATAATAAATAATAAATAACTATCAGTCGAAATGACACATAGACAAAGTATAAATAAACATGGAACAATTTCTCATGCTTAATAAAGAATAAGAATAAAGCAGTAAACAAAAACAAATAAAAATAAGTAAAAGTGAATGAATAATTACCAAAATAAACAAAGATAAACAATAAAGTCTTGTATTATAAATATAAAGTATTAGGCCTACGCTTAGGCATATTAGACTTAGGCTTATTCTATCAAACTAACACTGTATTGGTGAAGAGTGGTCAACTGAAGTTACTGTATAGACATAGCTCGTATCCAACCCCTTTAACGATATTACTCTGAATTGAAATGCGTAGGCGTATCCCCCACAAGTAATCGACCAACGGTCAAAGCTTATCTTATTTTCCCTTATATTATTTATATATACTTATTTATCGCAGCTAACGTGTTAAGTTTAAGTTTGAGAGTAGTAGGATTATCTTTCATTGACGCTGATTTTGCTTTTCCCATGATTCGGTATGACTGCAAAGTACTTACACCATAAACGCACATGTCCGTAGTGCTTCTCTTAGTCTCGGAAGAAAAAATGACAGCCGCAGTTGTTTCGTGTTGTTTGATGATCCGATGAGGTTTCAACACGTATCTTCGAGCCTCTAAAACTCGTTTGTGCTTCTTAAATTGCTCTTACACCGCTTTTTATGCTTCTTCAATATTGTCGTATAACCTCTGTAATCCGATCTCCAAAAGCTTAGTGAGAATTGTTTTACTTGTTGTTCTCCTCTATTGATTACAGTAGTATTAGCCACTTCGTAGAACCGTTTATGGTTGCATGTGCTCATTTTGAATATTTTGGTTTTAACATCGATAATTATGCTGTGAGGCCGCAAAACTTGAATCCTTAGACGGTATTCGGATCAGCACCTATAGATATACGGTATGCCATGCTAATCCATTACACTACCAAGGCCCTTGCCCTAAGAAATAAATAAAATTACGAATATGTCTGAAATTTCGGGTTATCCCGTAGTTACCAGCTTAACTGGATGCAATTCCAATATCAGCTGATCAGATCGTACCCGTTAGCGGGCGAGTGCTGATAATGGTACCCATTTACTGTAAGTGAAGCATTGAGTGGTCGCAGAGCAAAGGCCTCGGTAGTGTAATGGACCAGCACAGCAGACCGGATATCTGTAAGTGCGGGTTCGAGTCCCGCCTGAGATTCCGATTTTCGGCCATCACAGCACAACTATGCACAATTCATATTCAGTTGGATTTGAAATAACTCGTTAGGTTATTAAGCCTCAAGGTTCACCACCTATGCTGTATATCGGATATGCTAATAATACTCAATAAAGTGGAATCACAAACCTTCGTGGAACAAACCAACTTTTTTTATTTCATTAGCGGCTTGGAAAACATATAAGAGCATCGAAGACGTAGTGAAGAAAACAAAGAAGACAAGGCTCCGAGCCCACCTTTTTGATACGACAGTTCTTCTTGCCTTAAAGTATGATTCAGAAACTTGGACATTACGGAACCAGGGTGAACGCAATACAGTGCTCTATAAAAAGCGTAATGCTTGGCGCTTCCCGCATCACACAACTGAAAGAGAGAACACGAAGTTCCGATCTACGTGAATGATCAAAAATCAGAGACGCAGCCGTGCACGCCAAGCTTTCGAAGATTAGGTGGGCCGGACACGTGATGCGCATGGATGATGACCGGTGGACACGAGCTGTAAGTGATTGGATTCCACTGGACATCAAACGCACTGCAGGAAGACCACCAGCTCGCTGGTCTGACCTCTTCACCAAGGCCCTAGAAAGGGATTATGATGCTCAACGAATCCCTAGAGCGAAAAGAATTTACTGGACTACCCTTGCGCGCGATAGGGAAAAATGGAAGTTTTACTGGTGCACGCTCGACTTAGTCGATGATCAACGGGAATCCAGGTAATCCAGGTAATAATATTTAAGCTCGAAGAAAAAGCCTATCTACCTAGGTATCTTAAGTGTCTACAAAAAAACTTATTTTTATATTTGAAAAAATAGAAATAGAAATGAAAAAACTTACATCCGAAGGTGACGTCATTCCTGTTAATATTGGACGCGGAAAAAATCACAACTGTAGAATATTACAAATGTTGATTTTTTCAATCAATAGAATTATTGTTCACATCTCTTTAATAAGAAACAGTAGCTTTTAATGATTGTTGAGTAACATGAAGACAATGAAGTTTTTTGTTCAAGCTTCATTAGAAAATTTTAAGTGTTGTATGTGTGAAGATCAAATGAATCAATACAATTACAACTGGAGGTTAAATGATACAGTAATCAACAGTAATATCTGAATTCTTCATTAAATGTTTCTTGTTTAGATAAGAAAATTTGTGTTGTACTCTCTTTTTTTAAAGCGATGATGACGAGTTTTTTTTTATGAGAGTACTGTAGGTGAGAGAACAGATGCCATCATAAAACTTTTCGATAGTACAGACGGTGATAGAACACCTGGTGATAAAATTGGTCCACCAAGTACCATGGGAGATAACACATCAGGGCACAACACTACAGGACTAAGTATTACTGGTGATAAAATGTATGGATTGATAACATTTGGTGATAAAACATATGGTGATAGAATAAATGGTGCCATAACAAGTGGTGAAAGAACGTATGGACTAAGAAGATATGGTGATAAAATGAATGGTAACGGTATTGACGGCGATAGAACCCATGGTCCTAATACTGACGGATCGAGAATAAGCGGTGAAAATATGTTCGGCGATAAGACAACTGGTCCCAATATAGAGAAACCATATACGGGTGCAAATTGATACGGACTGAGTACAACTGGACTTAAAACGGACACTTTCGATGTGTCTCGTCTTTTTCGGCTCTGTAATACATCAAATTGACTAAACAAACGTGAACGAAATTTATTTAGTCTCTTGTTAAGTTTTCTACGATGATCGTGTAACGCGGAGGCATCGCAATGCTACGCTTCAGGTGGTTCCAGCCTTCTACAACTGTAGCAACGACTTCTATTCTTAGAGGCAAATGAACTGATACTGAAATAGTCTGCGAAAATTTGTAAATGTTACGAAATTGATAAGGCTTTTCAGGATATCAGTTACTGTAATGAGTATGCTCGAACTCAATCGGTACCGCTATGAAATTGAGTGCGTTGCAACGCTTTTGCTTTCCATATGGCGCCTTGATTAAAGCTTATATAATCTCATCAGTAGGGTTTCTGTTTGAAACAAGAAAAGTTTTTAAAAAACTTTCTTAAATTAATGTGTAGTTGTTTTTATAAGGCACTTACTAACTGTATTCCAGCAATTTCAGCTATACTTTTCCATAAGGCTTCCTCTCGTTCAGCTTTTGTTAGTCGACCGTAATTTTCAACTTGTTCCTCGATTTGCGGCTCTTTCAATCCTTAATATCGATCGATAAGATTATTTTGTGGATACGGATGGTCAAAAGGAAAAGAATACATTTTTAATACTGTGTCTGTAATATTTATGCGTCACCTTGTTCTTTATGTAAATTTTTCATCTGTTGAACTTTCATAAATGTAAATCCTCGTTTATTTAACTCGGATGATTGATCTGCACTCAATGATGAACGAAGTCGTTCGAAGCTATCATGAATCTGCACGTTTTACAATTAAGTACTGCATTACCGTACTTCTGAAGAAGATATAAAAGTGCTGTAAGTATAACTTTTCGATTATTTATAAAAATCAAATTAGTCATTATTACTACTATTCATCGTTTTTTGATTTTTTTTCTCTGCGTAAGCTAACAGTATGGCACTAGCAAGTCAAAGTTTTCAAGCATTGATTGTGAATAAAGCATTAAGCATTGGATACGGTAACAACCCACAAATTTTTGATTATACCTCAAAATGAGAAAGAAGAACTTTTTCATAAAAGATCAAGCAAAATAGCAACTGGCAACGTATAAAAAATAGAATTTTCCTTGTTAAAATAAGATAAGATAAACTTTGGCGTTGATAAATCTCCTGTGGCGAAATTCGTATGAGCTTTTGTGTTGAACGTGATATCGTCGAGGTAGGTGAATGCTAGCCTTGTCTATACAGTCACTTGAGGCGACTACTCGTCACCAAATCAGTTGTATTTATCTTACCCTGGTTTCGATGATACCAATTTACCGACCTCGGAACGATGGCAGGCTTAGTAGGTTGGGTGCGGCCGCGAACCAAATTCGGGTCTGCGTATCAGTGTGGCACCTCCACGACTACGCTACTGCGCCCCTTTTTTTCCATTATGAATAGAAATTACTATGTACTATTTTATCAAGCTCCAAAATATTTTAAATAAAAAACATAAGAATAATAATTTGCCTGAAAACTTGAAGTATAAAAAAATTGTATCATTGTATGATGAAATAATACCTGATGTCCGACTCTCAATAATTCTTTACCGGCTCCAAGTGAACTCAAGTTATCCAGAATCTAAATATGCAAATGAGCATTCCCGCCCATTTTTTTTCTAACTATTCTTATTATTATGGGAAATCAACAGAAAAAAGGGCAAAGTTGAAGATCTCCATAGGATCAGACGTTCTGTTGAGGATAAATGAGGAGAAAAATAAAAAAAAGTACCTTCATTGCATTATCGACAATTCCTCGCGCTCCCGACAATTCCATTATCGTTTCGAGAACTCTTTCACGATCTTTGGCATTAAGGCCACTATCCTCTAAAATCTGTAATAGATAAAATATCCGGATAAATTAAGCAGCTTTCACAAGAGAAAGAACACTCAATGATCTGATTTGTATTGCAATGTCCTCACGTTTGAGTTCTGTTTTGTTTCGTTTATTTTCAGTTTCATTGCTGTTTTTCAAAAACAAATGCGGGATACTGTATGTTTTTGAAACATAGGAAGGTGTAGATCACCAAGCACACGCTCACTAACATAACGAAAAAAATTTTTCACTACGTTAATCAAATCAGTTAGTTGATCAGCATTCTTTGGAAATAATGAAAGTAATGCTCTCATATATTATTCAGCTTTCACGATGTTTTATCTCCTCAGAAATTTCTTTCAACAATAATAATAGTAATTATAAGAAAAAAAATCATTAATTATTAGAATGTAAATAGAATATCATTACAATTACTTCTAATAATATTACTGCAACTATAAATAGTTTCATTAAATACGGTAATAGCAGTAGTAGAAATAATAATAATAACAGGAAAGAATTTCATCAATGAATTGTACTAGTCATAACTGATTACTGTAATAATATTGATTTTATTGAACAACAATAAACAAAAATAACTGCTATGAAAATAGCTCGTACTTTTGGTACCGATAGAATTTGACGTTCTGTTTCGTCCTTATAAAACGGAAAAAGTGTTGGTGAAAGAAATCCGTGAGATCCAGCTTTATCCGGGAATAAAGGAGCTATACGTGGACTCAGAATTCGTTCATTTCGTGCTCCGTTAAACGATTTCACAATACCAACGATATTCTTCAAGAATGGAGGCACGTTTGGCTGAAATTTTAGGATAAATTCCAATGACAATTTCACCTGGTACTCAATTTTCAGAACAAAACCAAAAATTTTCCTCATTACTTTCGCCGAATATCCATTGCCTTTATGAGTATTGATTAGTATGCTGTTGTATGTTCCGGGAAATACACACTTCGATGTGATCAATAGTGTGATACGGTATAATGATACATGAGGTCGAATAGCGCTGTGATTAGATAAACCTCAGTGTCACGTGAACTCGATACCGTATACGCGGATTCAAGCCTTGCCTTAAGCCAACCAAGCCTTCTAGCTTTTACAGATTGGTACCAGAGTAACCTGATAAGGTAGGCAACGCCACGCGCGTTTCTTAGACGATGTAAAATTTATAATGATTATATATTTTAACAACATTTCTCTCTTTCCTTTCTTTTTAGGGGAACGTGGCGTAGTGGTTGAGTTGCCGTCATGACACTCGGGCACGAATTCGGCTCGCGGTCGCCTCAAGCGGCCTCACTTTCTAGGATGATTTTCTACTAGCTGAATCTTAATCAAATTTACCTCATAAATGTCTTCATCGCCGACGTTATCGTTCTCATCCATAACAATATCGTAAATTCTTTTCCTATATATTTGTGCACTCGGTAAATTTTCATTTTCTTCCAATTTACGATTTACTTCTAACATCTTTTTATATGTTGTTGACCATCTTGTTGGCATTTCTGATGTACTGATATTTGTAAACAACGACACGAACAAGTTCGATAATCGATAAACTGGGCTAATCGATACTTCCAGAAGATCAGGTACAGTACTCTTTGTCTTAATCTAAAATTAGAATAATTTGAAAAGCGTGAATGGAAACGTATCATTCGAAAAATTGCTTTGTCATTCAAACTATGCAAGAGATATCCCCACGAAATTGAATCAATCACAAAACTCGGAACCTCATGCGGGGACTCGCAGCTTCACCTCCAATTCGAATAGATGATGCTAACATTCTCTGTTCCGGATTTCGCTATTGACTCAACATCTTAGAGGTATAATTAGATAGATATAAAACCATCATACAACATACAATGTGTAGTAAAAATATATATAAAAATAAATATGAAAGATTATGTGGGAGAGATTTTCTGAAGGCTTTCTTCTTAGAAAGAATAAGTTCTTTATATTACTTAACAGTTCTATCTAAAGTTACAGTAACCAAACAGTAATCGATAAGGAAATACAGTATTATGATAAAGCTGATGACAAACTGATTACCTTAAAAACATTTACTTCCGATTTCAATGAATTCGGAATAATTAAACGCTCTGGGCTTCGTTTCAGTCGTTCTACATGCTTATCAGCTTCATCAGTTCTCGTTATCCAAGAAGAAACTTTCGATGTCAGAGAACGAATATATTTTGAATTATTGACGCTCATTAATCGATTCTCATTTTCCAACCATAATCGTCTTTTTCGCCTTTTTCGTAACGTATCAAATCTGTAAATAAAAATAGGCGTTATAAGCTTGTCAAAGTGAGGTCGGTTTTTTCTTCCTCAATTTATCTTCCGCTTACCTCCAATAAAATTCCTCTTGTGATTGTTTTGCTCGAATAAGACAACGAGAAGTTCTTGTTATATCCTTAGAATATTTGATTCGTTTTAAACATTTTTTGAATTTGATCGCTATATCTAAAAATAATTTGTTTTTAATTTTAAAATAATACATATTGATTGTTTATGAAGAAAAGTCATATATCTTTAACGATGCTGAGTGAATTCCAAAATCTGAAATTTCATACGAGATCCGAACTCGCACTCGCAGATGACTGTTGAGGTGTGCACCGGTCCGATATTACTGAGTTCTTTCCTCCTTGAGCACTCAATGCTCCACTTATTACTTCTGAGAGAATACTTTATCAGCACTTGATTGTTGGCGGTTACGAATCGGTGGGCCGATATCGGCATCACATCGAGTTAAGCGGATAATTGATGAAGCGAATTGCTCGATAGTGCGGTCGGTAACGCATCAGATAGGGTTTCTCTAGATGAGGGTTGAAATCTCAACTGAGGTTTAACGTTTTGTGATTAACTCGGCATCATTAGAGATATAATAACATCATTATAATTTATCAAATTTGATAGAAAAATATAGAAATGACTGTGGGAAAAAATGTGTGAATTGGATCATTAGGCTTTTTAGACGAATCGATATCGACTAAATAATTCATAAATCGAATCGATAATAATTTTTTTCTTAAATTTTGTTTTTCGGTAAAATATAACGTCATTGATTATAAGATGATTTTTTTACGGTAGAATCAAATTCGAATCCTGCCTGAGGTTATGATTTTGCTAGTGACTCATTTGAGTAAGATGAGGGTTGCTTAGAATGCCGTCGTAACCTATTAAAGCTCGTAGAAAACAATAAATATACAATTGTAAGCAGAAAAAAACACAGAAAGCTTTCATTTGATTAAAATTGCGCTTACGAGGGAGATCAAGGAAGAGGTAAAGTTTTCAATAAATCACTCTCTTATTTATTTAATAAATCTAAATACATATACATTATTTTTTTTTCGTTTAAAAGATGATGAGGAAAAAAATGTATAACTCACTGCAGTTGGCAGTTGCTAGAAATTCCTTAGCCATTTGTGATAATAAAGCTTTTATAGAAAATAAATACCAACTACGATGAATATTTCGTACTTTATCGAAATTTTTCCTATCAAGCGTTAAATATTTTATATCCTCAAAATCCTTATTGACAACCGCATCAATCTAAAATATATTCAAATAATAAAACACGAAAGAAAAAACAAATTATTGGACGAAAATAAATAAAAGAAAAACAACAACAACAACAACAACAACAACAGAAAACAAAAATACTTGTAAAATTTATGATCGATTGGTTAATGAAAATCGATTCGTTGTTGTTCTGTTTTAATGTGAAAAGAAAAAATATAAGAAAATTAA
>KN716746.1:8967-23666 GCA_000816705.1 Dictyocaulus viviparus | reverse complement strand
TAATAATAATAGTGTTTGTAGTAACAATAATTATAACAAAATATTGGTAAAAGTGAAATCAAAATAAAGCGAAATTTACAGTAATCATACCGTATCAAGAAGTTGTAACGTCAGAAAAAAAGCGATAACAGAAGTAGCCCTCATAATCGAAATTACTCGAGGCGATTTTACTGCTAATATTGATAAAATTTATTTTATTACCTAAATCAAAACCTCATAAAGGTTGATTGAAAAAAGATTTAAAAACATCTCTTTCAAATTCAGTTGTTTATCGATTAAAATGAAAAAGTTAAAAACGTAAACGCAAAAATGTCCGTTACATTGAGGTAAAAAGCGACTGTACCCTCATTTCTTTTCGTCATTTCACTCATATGCAAGCTTTTGCAGAAATAAGTAAAACATTTTGTAAAGTAGTTGAGTTAACGACAAAACTTGAAGCTTCAGACGGAATCCGAACCTGCATCATGTAAATTCTATTGCTGTTATCGATTTAATGAATAGAACATGATGAGCTTACAAACGGAGACGAAGATTTTCATGATGCTGATTCGATACCTCGTCTGAGACTCGAATTTCATTAGACTCAGCTTCGTTATGTGATAAACGAACGATGCCGTTTAGCAATTTACCGAAGTGTATTGTACGAATGAAATGAAGAAAATTTAGTTGATTGAAAATTCTAGAGTATCTGATTATAGGAGATCAAATGTGAAGCCAGTATACCTAATAACGATCAATTCAAAAATGACAATCAGTATAAAGGAGACATTTTTGATTGGTTCAGATTTGAGTGATAGAGAGTCAGCTTCGAATCCTCACAAGCCTTAGATGAACGAATACCTCATCACCGAGGAATAACGAACGTTTTATGTTCGAACCTTATCTGATTTGATGAACGTCTTTTTTTAAATGACCTTATTTTTATTATTACTTTTAATTAGGGCAAAATCAAACCAAAAAAAAATTGGAGTGTTAATGTCAAATACGATTCAGCTCCGCTATGAAATTCTTTTGTTATTGTTTGTTTTTTTTCCTCACTAAAGCAATAAATCGACGCTTCAATAAACGTTCGTTTTTTCTTTCTGCTTCGCTATTATCGCATTCACATCATCCATTTGCCTTAATTTCACTCATTTAAACTCATCTAACGTAAATTTTACTCAAATTTTTCTTCCGACATTCATCATTTCTAAAATCGATACGGTTTATTCAAAACAAAACAACAACGACAACAACAAAAGGGAAAAAATCCAAGCAATAACTTAACAATGAACAATAATAAAGCTTTAATCTGACCTTTTGTCATTGTCGATATAAATTGAATTCCTTAAGAAGATGATGTTTATCTCCTCATCAATGAGGTATCAAGTTTATGAATTTCTATCGTAATCGAGGTAGTTAGTAGCAAAAAATTAGTGGTGAACATTCACATCCAACGTGTAGAGGTTTTCTTCCTCGATTAAAGAGGTTCAAGCCAAGCATGAGGAGAAAGCTCAATATTTTTTGTTGCAATGATAAAATATCATTTAGAACCGCTTATTAATTAGATAAATAGCAGATTTTCATGACTGTTGTATGAGGTGAGTTGATTGTTTTGAGTCACACTGTACTGAGATGAAACGATTGATGTTTATTAAGTGAGGGAAAACAGAGGATGATCCGATTGCTAATTGTTATATCAGAATGAAAAAATAACATTTAAATAATATTGATACCTGGGAATGATCCAACAATAACAACGATTTTTAGAAAAAAATAGGAAACACTCACGATTTGAGTTTGTTTGTTTATTTGTTTATTAAAAGCACATTAAAATAATTATTTTTGAAATAAAATAGAATATGGAAATGTTTGAAAGAAACAGTTTTCGTTGTTATTTTCAATGTAGGACAATATTTCTTCCGAATTTGTTTTTTGTAGAAAATTTCTATTAATTTAATTTTTCTAACACTTGGGCTTTTTATTTAAATTCATAAAAATTCATTTGCTTAAAAATTTTCAGCTTCATCGTAGTTGTTTTTGTTTTTTCATCAACAACATTCAACTGAACCATTTACTATCAATGACGTCATTTCTTCAAGCCAGTTTTTTTTTTTCGGCCCTCATTAGAATCAGATGAGGAGGAAATGTTTCAGACATCCAAATTATTCATTATATTCCATGTTCAGAAATCTATCTTTATCTTTTAAACACATGTTTTGTTTCATACAAATAAACATATGTCTGTATATATTTATCTATTTGTTTGTTTATTTGTTTGTGTCGGAGGAATAATGACTGACATGGTGTGATAGGGAAAGGAAAAAACGAAACTCGTCCGGAAAAAAACATTGACAAATTTTTCGATGAAGCTCACAAAAAATTTATTAATTCCTCAATAGTTTTTTTATATATTATCACGTTCTAAAGAAAATTTTTATTGTTGAAATGTGTTATCATTTCAAAAATAAAAGAAAAATAAGAAGATTTAAAAAATTTGCTTATATCAATAAGCTTTTTCTTATCGGAATTTTTCGGAATAAAGTTTATTAATGAGAATATTTGATTTCATGAATATTCAATGTTTGTAAGATTTGAGTTCGAGCGTCGTTTGAGGTTCTGAGTTTTGTTATTGACGCTGAAACATTTAATGTACATCGTGTTCTGCTAATAATTACAAGCAATACAGTATTGGTAAAGTCAGATAATTTTGTAAGACTACGGTAAACTATGAGGGTTACTGTAATTACGAGACGTAGTCACATTGAGGATTGAGTTTTCAACTAGAGAAAAAAACTCGAAAAACCGAAAAAAAACAACTATGAAACTTTTTGGATTCTAACAAACGAAAATGAAATTCGTATTGACAGATTGTCTTCTCAGTAGAAAAACAGAGCGATTTCCTTTTTGAAGCTGGAAAAGGTGATTTTGAAAAAAGTATAAATAATTTTACAAAGTTCTTATATATATATATACAGTAGAGCAAACATACACGTAAAATTTCGGATAAATTCTCTATACAGTTGTTTTGACCTACAATCGATCGATGTATGTGTTACTAGTCATGCAAACCGTATTCTAGTTAGAATTCTTTATGTCTTCGTTTTTTTTTTGTTGAGTTAGTGAAAAGAAGTACTAAAGATTACTGTAGAATCATCTCTGAAGGTTTGAATTTCTTTCTAAATAAACTTGACAATTTTTGTTTGTTGTTTATTTCGTCGCTCTAACTTTTTGATTAGTAAATTTTTCTTACAGAACCACTCATTTTATTAATATGATTTAAAATTGTTTTTTTTTTGGTTTCGTGAAAAATTTCAAGCTTTTCCCCTCATCGTACAACTCGCTATTTCCTTGTTATGAAAATTATGGATTCTGAAAAAACTGAGGATTTTATATGTAGCTGTTACTAGTACGATTTCGATTGTACTTTTGATCTTATATATTGATCTAATATTTGATCTACTATAAGCTTTCTTAAACTTGGCTAATACGTTTCCTATTAAACGGAAAATTTACAATAAATTCTGATTAAAATACCATCGTACACAAAAACAATATTTTTATTTACAATTAAATGAGAAAAAAAAAACAAAAAGATGTATTACTATACAAAATAAAGGTTTTTTTTTTCTTCAATTTTATAACAATAACAACAATTAACTGAACACTGAAAAAATTAAGATATAAAATTATCATTATCATTATTAATACTAATATTCATAATAATAATAATTAATAATATAAAATAGTGATCTACGCAAAGGTTCAATGCAAGCGGCGGCTACCGTATACCCGCCGTTGGGTGATGATCACCACGATAGATGTCACCTGTAAAACTTATTAAGCATTGAAAATAAAACGAAAACAGTGCGAAACAAACAAAAAGTAAACAACAAAATACTATTGATCCTTTACAAATCAATATTTATTGTATCTAAATGTTACTGATAACTGATATAATTACGATATAAAATTTTATCAGTGGAAAATTGGAAGAAAAGAGAAAAAAAAGTGTGATGAATGCGAAAAATCGAAAACCTGGAGAAAAAAAACAGGTTAGAAAATCGAGACGCGTTCCACTCTTTCAATCATCATTAACTCTTTTTTTTTCTCTCTCAATGAGGTAGGGATATTCTTCTCTTTTTTTTTTCTCGTCTATCAATAAAAATGAAATGATTCATTACCTACGGGAAAATGTTGCGTTATGCGTTTTTTTTTTCCTCAAATCTAATCCGTCATCATTTCAAAAGATAATAAGAGTGCAGAATTTGCACTCTGGAGTTTTTTTTCCTCAATCCAACCCATTCATCAAAATCCCGCGGAATTTTCATGGTTGTTTCGGATGAGGGCAAAAAAAAAAACATCTGCAAACCTCTGTTGAAGTGAATATTTTTCACATTCATTTCTCTTTCAATAATAATTATTTAAATTTATCACTTGTTCAACAGTAAAGTTTTTATTAAAAATCTCCGATTCAAAATAATTTTTTGGCTTTTTTTTTCCAGAATTTTAAAAATCAATAAATATAAATCTTATGGAAGAAACTTCAAATTCATATGTGATTTATTAATTTTTCCAAAAATAAAAAAAAATACGACGACAAAAAAAATTAGAAATATTTCTGATTATTTAAAATGAGAAAAATCAATTGATGACTGTTGATTTTTCGTTTTTTTTTGTAGCGTATTGGTTTCAGCGTCATATTTTATGCGTGAAAAAAATTTAGGATGATCTACTATGCAAATTAGATTGTAGATGTGTTTTTTTTGAAATAAAAACCATTTTAAAGTAAATAAAGATGTTCAAATAACATAAAATTCACTATGAATAGCACCTGTAGAAGTACAGCGGCAGCAAGCAGTACAGCTTGTCCGATAATAATTCGATTACATAAAGAATCATCAACGATATTGTGACGACAATTTGATGACGTATTAATTCGTTCGTTATCATCCGACGAGAACACCAACATCTAGAAAACTGACGAATTTTTTTATTCAAAAACGAATTTTAGCTTAATTCTGAATGGTATACGGTAAAAATTAATACGGTAACTGCATTTATTTTGATGGAAAATTCAAAAAATCTTATTTGAAAAAGAAAAAACTTTAATCCAAAGTAAACTATGAAAATTTATTTAAATATAAAAAAATTAAATAAAATAAAATATAAATCTTTATTTATATTACTATTTTGTTATTTTATAATTTGAATAATTATTTAAATTAGAAAAATCAATATGAAATATATTATTGATTTTATGTGTAATAGATATAATAATAGTGTAATTAAAGCTTTGATAAAACATACAGCATTCTTTTGAATGTATGATGAAAAAACTTTTTGAATATTGTAGTTAGAAAGAACAAGCATTTATGCAAATTTTCTTCTTATTCGGAGCGATTTTCTTTGATACTAATCGATAAAACATAGAATCGATTACGTTATGATAAAAATCGATTCAAGGTTTTTCTATACTCACATACTCTCGGTGCATACCTTTATAACGCTAAGAATTACAGTACCTTTTTAGCTTCAACCTCTACCGTAATATTCTCTATCGGTGGATGCTTGTCACTCCTTGTGAATCGAGGTTTAGCGTAGTAAATATTCGCCGGAAATGGAGATGGCATTGGTTCAACGGCTCTATTTGGGCTTAAATCAAATACAGATGAAATCGTTTCCGTCCGATAATCTTGTGATCGTTTTCGGTCTGGAAAAACCAAAAAGTAATCTTAATGATAATAATTGAGGTAATAAAAAGAGCTCAGAAGTTTGAGTCTCTAAGACTGTACTACTAGAAATTCTCACGTTCATCGAATCTGGTAATCTCCAAACCGTACACATCCTGAATACCAATGGACGATTTGTACGTAGCGCTGTGATCTGGAATTTTAACCTCCTTGAACACGTTTGATGACGCCGATTGACCTCTTGACGTCGAGTTATTATCAGCGTACGTCCTTTCGAACTATAAAAATAACCGCCAATTAATAAATTATCATAAAACTTTGGCTTACTAATAGATATTTTGGCCGCGTTACGAGGTGGCAGAGTTTCAAGGTGAAACGCCTTGGTCAACGTATGCAATTTGATGGCTGCTTACAAGCCTGGCAATCACGCCATCCTTCTGGAGTCGATGAACTGATACCGAAGACATATGGGTAAGACAAATAGATAAGGATAGATAAATAGACCTCATTTAATGGAGTCACGGCACAAACGAGGACCGCATTAAATCGCCTCCAAGAAATCGCATTCGCATACGCATTTGCATTCCACAACAGAGATCAATCAACGCCAAAGTTCATCCTATCATAGCTCCTTCAAGGTTATGTGAGTGCGGTGCAGATCAATAGATGTAAGAATCTGTGGTATGAGATTCTCATCCGGATGAAGCATAGAAGCTGCGTGAGAAAGAAAGTCTTGCGTTTGCAGTAGACGATGCTCTTGTAGATGACGGATTGGAGAAGCGCTATTGCTATATCATAACAGACGAGGACGCTACAGCAGTTCTACCTACATTAATTACAAGAGCAAAAATGACTATAGAATGGTGACGTCATAGATTCAATGATTCAAATAGGATTCAGGAGTTGAAATCGGAATGAATGAAAGAAACCAAATTTGGATATATAAAAAACCTTTTTATAAGTTTGTTAACCTTACTTCATTATCAAGCTTAATAGGTTATAATGGTATGATAATTCTATTTTACATTTTTTAGTTAGCTATAAAAATTTGAAGCCTCAGGCACGCGTCGTTATCAACGCTTCTTAGAAAGATTACTGATAACATAATCTTGCCTGAGGTTTCGAATATTTGGGCGAACTGAAAAACGTGGGAATACTTTTTGAAGGCTTCATAATGTAGCTATGCAACAAAAAGCAACAAAGCAGAAAAAAAAACTGTAAAAAAGAAAATTGAAAGGAAAGAGATAAAACCTACAAGCATCGTTTGATGGCGTTGAGGGATGAGGGCTGAAAATTGCTCGAAAAGGGTTATGTGAATTACATTTGGCTTTTTTTAATAAAAATGTAGTTGTAGAAAATAAATTACAATATCTTATCGTGTCCATTTCACATATATTTAATATATACTTAATTTTAATATTATTCAATTTATGTGATTGTTAAAACATTAGTTAGTTCATATTTTCAAGAGTGTCACTAAACAAAAATCCTGAATAACTTCAAAATTTGGCTAACAAAATCGTGAGTCAAAATGAGTTACACTGAGTTACAAAACTTTTATATGAATCCGCAGTAATTTTCTAGCTATAAGTACTTCGATATTAGACTATATTTTTCTACGCTAAATTTTATAGCTGGTCAGAAAAAGAGGTGCATCGCGTAGTGGTGGAGGTGCGGTAGTGCCTCAAGCCTACCAAACCCCCATCTCTTTGAGTTCGGTAAATAGGTACTGAAGGAATCAACCCTTTAGCCTCATTATTATCAGTATTAACTCTTAACAAATAACTCTTGCAAAATTGAGGAGTCACTGAAACCTCATTGAAATCTATTATGATCAATAAGTTTTGTGTTATAAGTTAATTTTAAGAGGTCAAAAATAAAAACCAAAAAAAGCGGTGAATTTTATAGAAAATAATTATTTTAATGATTTTTAAGTAGTATTTTTAAAATTTTCCTCCTTTCTGAGAGTTGCCCTTTAGTACTAAGATTCTACAAAACCTTCGAAATAGTATTATTAGAATAAAAAACTATTTTAATTGGATGAAGCTTATTAATAACGGCCACGTTATAAATTATAACAGGCCGTGACTACGGTAGTCATAGAAACGAACCCTGCGCTGTTAGATGGTGTCGTTGACGTAGTTGTTGTTGTTGTTGATGTTGTTGTTGTTGTTGTTTGTCTATATTCAGCATGAATAGGAGGAAATTCAATCGGATAACATGTAGGTGGCTAAAATCCATTTCATCATCGATAAAGAAGAAAATGTTATTGATTGTTTAGTTCACCTACCGTAATACCTTCACAACCTTGATCTACCGCACGACAAAACGTTAATTGACAAACGAAATGTACCATAATTTGATCAGCAAATCTGTAAATCAGTCTAATGAGAAAAAATTGAAAACATAATTGAACTTTTTATTTTTTGAATTCAACTTACAAAAAAAAATCAATGAATAAAAAAAGTAATGAATTACCTAAATGCATTTATAGTTGTGTAAGCATATGAATAATCTGGAGCGTATATAATATCAGGAACGAGCTTTTTCTCAATAATACAACTGAAAATTCAAAAAATTTAAAATATAAAAAAATATTTTTGCTAGTTATATATAGTGGCTTATGACATAACGTGTGAAATAGAAAAAAGATGAGGAGAATGTGACTCAGTTTTTGAGGTATTCTATGAAGATTTCAATTTTTGTACTCGATTAAAACAATAAAAAAAAGACAAAAGATTTTTACACCGTGAAAATAACCAGAGATCTGAGAACTCACTTTTTTTTGAAAAGAATTCTATTTGGAATATTTAATGGATTTCTTCTTCTATTTTTAATCAATAGGCTTATGCATTCATTCTATTTCGAACTATGAGGTTACGAGTTCAAAAGAAATGTTTACCCTCTTTCGTCGATTAGCTTATACTCGGTTCCGAGATGATCACGTACGACACACGAATGGACCAAAAAACCATAATCATCTAAATTACCGTATCAGAAGAGGATAAAAATATATTTATACTATTTAAATATTTATTATGTTTACAAAAAACACATAAATAAAAAGTCGCCCTGAAAGTCATGTAGTCATCTAGCCCAGCGCTCAATGTTTTACAGTTGAAACTCAGTTAGTTGAAGCTTGATATTTTTTAGGGTTCGTAGCTCTCCAAAATGTTGGGTTAATCACAGATCTCAAAGCTTCAGTGGTGACTCAAAGCCGAATCTCATGGAAAGGGTGTGCTAATCACATCACACCATAACAATTACGTGAATATTTGGGTGCTCAGGTATCAAGTACTTCGATAGTACGGTCGGTAGCATATCTGACCGGAAATCTACCATATATAGGTTCGAGTCCTGGCCGAAGCTGTGAGATTTGTGATTAACTCAAAATTGTGCGAATATCAACTGTACCAACAGAACTCATCATATTTAGTTAATAAAGAGGAAAAATAAACAAGGAAAAAAAACTGAAATAGTTTTTTTTGTCTCAGATGACGTAACAACCAAAATATTAGCTAAAATAAATGAATATTTTATTAGTTTTGCTAGCTGATCACATAAATAAACGTATGTAATTTTTATTCTATTAGTTTAGTTTAATTTCAAGGAGGAAGAAAACAAAAACGAACGAAAAGGGAGGAAAATATGAGTTCTCACGTAAATCACATGTCCATTTATGAATAACCGGTTCACCGACGTTAACAATCTGTAGAATTGGTCCGTTCATTGACGTCATGACATCGTAACGACATAATGGTTTTGAAACGCCTTCTAACGATCTCGACGGTAAATCACTATGAAAAAGGAATAAGTGAAAGAGGAAAAAAAACCTTCAAAAACTCTCAACTCATTCTTTTTTCTGAACGTCGTTAAATATTTACATGAAATTTTTCAAAGATTGTTATTTTAATTAATTTTATATTAAAATCACAATGTCGCAAAATTTTTTTTCCGCTACTGAAAATCGGGCTAAATTCGTTTTCTTCTATTTTAAAATTGAATATTTTTTTCTTCTCATCACACAATGACGTAGACAGTTTCTTCCAAGCTTTTCCGTATTTATTTATCTATTTATTTATCAATTTAATCGGTAAATTAATAAATTATTTCAACCGTTCCTTACAAAACGGAGTAAATTATTCTACGATACTTTTCGATTCTATTAACTTACTTGATATTTAATTTTTGTGTAAGAAATCCGTTATCGATTTGGCGATAGACGCATTTCAATCGATACGCGCGATCGCCAGCTGTGATGAATAGCGGATGACGTTGAACGACTACCGTAACCTCGTACGTTATCGTTATCGGTGGCTGCTGTAAAGGATGAGGAAATCAGGAAAAGCAGGACGAGAAAAAGATATCTAGCAAATCCACGAAACGTCGTAGGTAAATAAAGATTAAAAAAAAACATGGATAAATATAAACATGAAATGCACAAACAAATAAAAGCTTAATGAATATGGGAGTAAATGCAAATGATAAGTAAATAAAAATTTCTTTCTATAAAAACCAAACGAAAAATAAAAAATCGTTCTAGTTTTTAGTATACTATCAATCCACTTGTACGTGGTCATGGAAGATTAAAGAGATGAAATGAGGTTACTGAGGTAAATCGACAGCCGAAACAAAAGCAGCTGAAAGAGAATTACCTAAGGTATGAACATTTCCCTGCTTATCGATAATGTACACCATCTGACATCATCTAATTGTTCAGAGATCAAAGATTATTATTTTGAATATCCACATTAAATGCATTTTACACAATGAATCTATCGATACGACTTGCTCATAATGTGAGTCTTTTTTTTCCTCAATAGTAAATCGTTCGATTTTCAAATATATTCAAATTTCTAAAGCTGGATTAACTGGCTTTATGAATAGGATCATATTCGGCATTTATAGCTTATCGAAAACCGTAGTCAATGAAGCGGATCAGCTTACGTTTTCAAAGCTCAAAAACCTCATAGACTCCGGATATAGAAACTTAACTGAACATTTAAACATTTAATTGTTGAAAAAATAACAATTTGTATGACTTACACCGCAAAGTTTGATCAGTAATCGATTGATCACAGACGATCTTTGGTCAAACCAACATGTTTTTTTCTCTTAATAGTTAATAATTGAGTTATTTGTGTTTAATTTTTTAAGTTTGAAAAATTTTGTCAATAAATATGGATGTCATGACATCAGAGATAACTTCTTCCATTTGAAAAAAAAACTCTAGTAAAAAATAAAAAAAACCTTTATAAAATATCGGTTAATTTTAACATGTCTTGAGTAGTTATTGGTTATCATTATGAATTTCATTCTGAGACTCGCTAATGCTCAAGATGTGTATTGATTTTAAACGATGGATTTTTCATCTTGCTGCCAACTTTAGTATGAACACAAACGATTACAATAATAACTCCTACAACTGATAGTTAGATTTTGAACGTTTATATTTTTTAATCGTATGTTTTCAAATGCTTAAGTTATCGATGATAATAATATATATTCTTCATAATCGATAATCAATAATCCTCACTCACCGGAAATCGATTAATTTGATTTGAAATAGAGTTTGAAAGTTAAAAAATTCAAACACCTCATGCTATGATGAACGCAATGTTATTAAAAAGTAGTTGATGTCAAACGGTAGACTCTTTAAGTTCTTGTAAAATTTAATTGATTTGAAAGCGGTAGAATAACTCCATATTATTATCTGATACATGAAGGTCCAACATGAAGGTTAGAAAGAGGGCACCTAGCGCAGTGGTTTAAAGTGCTGAATCGACAGTGAAACACCGACGCCTGGTTCGGTCTCTCGCAGACACAGACAGATTGCTTCATTGCTTTCAGTAAGTTGGTACCATAAAGAGCAAGAAGAATAAGTTCAACAGAGTTGTTAGAGTTTGGTAGTCTCAAGTCTTGATAGAAATTGAGCCCTAATTTTCTCATATTATTGTTTTTTTGTTATCTGAGTTAGATCATATAAGTGTTTTTATATCCCGAGTGATACTGAGTTGATCGCGAAACGTGTAACACCAGTCGGGACTCGAAACCCATTCAGTAAATGTCTGGTCAAGAATGCTACCGACTGCACTACCATGTTGAGCCTAGAAATTCATCACTAAGTAAGCCCTCTGTTCAATCAACTTTTATTACTCATGTGAAAGTTGAATGCATATCGCACCCCGCCAGAGATTGATCCGTGCCAGAGTATTATGACTCATTGTATCCTCCGTGATTAATATTCAAGTTGATCGGCGAGCAGTCAAGTTTTAGTGTAACATTTCAGAATCGGAATTCATGAAAGAAAATCATACTCATTTCAGGGTTTGTAGAATTGGTAGCTGAACATGCTTATGCTGTTGTACCTCTTTAATGATGTTTTGCTTAACAGTATCGCTAAAAAGTGAGGTTTAAATTTATTCTTACAAGTACAATAACTCACCGAACGATGACGCCTCACGTTGCATCCGTCACGATACGGTACATCCATAAAGAACGGTTGTTGAATTGATTGACTACAGTAATTCAAATGACATTTACTGAAAATAGAAATAAAATTACATAAACAGATTTAAAATTGCATATCTAACGCTTCAGATATATTCCATTATTAACTAAATTTTAAAAAATTATTTAGAAATGTATATTTTTGTCATCTAGTGATCTACATAAAATCGTTTGCTTGTCGAAGACATTCAGCTTCTCATAGAACTCATATTATTATGCATTATTTTTGCAATAAAATAAATAAACGCATTGTATTTATCTCGTTAAAAGTACAATACTTTTTTGCCAAAAATCGATTCAAGTAGATCATGGGGAAATAGCATAGCCTCGCCAACTATTTTCTTCGACTATTTATTTATTATTTATTCAATTATTTATTTATGAACATTCTGTTCATCTATTTACCGCAAACACCAACGTTTGTTTACATATTTTAGGTAAAAATTGTCTAATTTTAAATAAAACCTCTATATATTCCAAATATTTACAATAAATCGCCGCCCTAACAACAAAGTGATAGCAACCGTCCCTCATCAGTTATAATTCACATCACTGTAACAGACCAAACTGAATGTCAACGAATGTCCTCCTCAACGACTGGCAGTTCATCGCTGTATTAATTATTTTTTCATATCTATTAAACTACACTTTGAGGTACAATCACTCAAGTTTGCTGTAAACCTCATAGCTACCGAATAGCAGCCAATATGCTGCATGAGGTAAATTTTGAAATTGAACACTAAATAAGCTGCATTATAAGCTATTTTTTTGAGGAAATAACTCACTTTAAGCCTTAATGTTTGTCAAACAGCAAAGATTATAAAAATGAGAATCATAAGATATAAGAAGATTCCATAGAAAAGCATAAATTTTAAAAAAATTATAAGATAGGGGCTTTGATCGTGTTGATCGCAATCGTTGTGAAACGCGTAAGGTATTGATCTTCAACATCGAGATGAGGGAATGCGAGTTTTGTCAACAACAACAATAATTTGAGGTCAACATTTTCTATTAAATCATGCTGTTTATTTTGTCAAATTTGTCCGCTAGCAATTCATTGGGGTTGAGAAGGCCTGCGTGCGGATTGAACTTGGGTGTCACTTCAGCGCTACACGTCTTCTGTTAATTAATTTGATTTCTTTTTATTTCCATAATAATGATATTTAAGGAATTTTCAGCCGGAATCAGACGGAATCTTTCTGTTTTGTTAAATTATTTTTGATCTAAAATTAAATCAAACGGTTCTCTCGGATGAAAATTCGTTTGTTACTGTAATGATATTGATTTTTACCAGCCGCATTGCATATTTTTAAATATTTATTCTTTTATTTTTCCATCTTAAACTCTTTTCAGTCAATAAAAATAGATGTTTATTTTCGATAAATAATTTTATTTTGTATTTGTTTGAAAAACTGCTATACTTTAGAAGAATCGATCAAAATAAGAGTAAATTACTAATAAAGCATTAAATCACTGAGAAAATAAAGCTTTCATAAAAATTGAGGACATTAAATTTGATTGTGAGGCAAAAAATTTATTTAACCTCAACTTGTTAGCGTAGAGATGATTGCACGCGAGCCTCATCTACACATTTTCGTAGCACGTTAATGCTGCTTAGATAAGATGATAAGATAATCGTTGGCGTTGATCAATCACCTTGTGACGAGATGCGCCAGCCAGCCATTCGTGTTCAACGTGATATCGTCGAGGTGGTTGAATGCGTGCCTGGTCTATACAATGACTTGAGTTGACCACTCTTCACCAAATCAGTGCCAGTTATCTTACCCAGACTCCTCTGGTACCAATTTCGGGGGCTTGGTAGGCCTGGGGGCAGCCGCAAACTAATTCGGGCCGGCGTGTCACTGCTGCATCTCCACCACTGAGCCACTGCGCACCCAGTGCTAATTATTGTACACATATTTCTCCGCTACCAATCTATTAACCTTGGAGGGATTATAGGTTTGGGTGGCATGGGTGCGGCTGCGAACGTGGTTTGAGTCTGCGTACCACTGAGGCATCGCCGTAGTGCGCCACGTGTACTACGTTTTCTCTTTTTGGTTTCATTACTATGGAAACTTATTGGAAAGGTAATAAAATGAATTTATGTGAGACGCTTGTTGTAAGAATTTGTGAGCGGGAAAATAATTGATTTCGAAATAACAAATATGCCCGGTCTTTTCTGAATGTCAAAATAAACAGTGAATTTACTATAAAATAGTAAACAATGCGAGCTAAACAAACAACGATAGTATTTAATATACTAGCCGATCAATAAAATTATAATTAAAATAGTAATCGATCGATTTTAAAAGTTCGACAACTGAGGAGGCATTTCTGTGAATCGATCGATGAGAAATTGTAACATTTTAAGATCGAAAAAAGTAAACATAAACTTTAAAAAATCACATATAAATTCTAATCGATACAGTTTTACTTAAGTAACTATTGAATAATTAGAGGAAAAAACTTCAAAATCTCTAATAAAACCGAGAATAAAAGAAAATCACTTTTGTTTTC
>KN716745.1:55679-67574 GCA_000816705.1 Dictyocaulus viviparus | reverse complement strand
TTGCACGTAATTTGAATGATAAAGTAGAGATTACTCGACAGAGTATTCTCTACACACACTAGAGGTTGCATAGTTGAAAGTTGACTTTAAACTCAACCTTGAGCAATCAAGTTTTTTATTTAAGCAACGTATAAAAGTAGAAGAATTTATATATATATATATATATATAGAATATATAATATATAGAAAAAATACATCAAGATTACTGTACTCAAGAATTGATATAATAGGATTATCATGAAAAATAACTTGAGACTATGATTACGCAATCAGGTCACACTTATTAAAAAAATAGATAAGAAAAATAGGTTCAGAAAATAATATATCACGATCGGAAGTAGCATCACATTTGCTGTATAATGATGTAATGACAACTAATTTAATACCAAAGGTGAAACGAAGGAAATTGCTTGTATAGGAATAGGCGGAAACTTCGAGGTATTGGAAGGATGTCCTGTTCAATTCTTCAGCCAGTTCGTTTTTGATGTTGAAAGCAGAAGTTAATTGGAGTTTTGAACTCTTAATGATGTTTTATGACGCAGGACATTTGCCCTTTTGATTTGGCTTGTTGTACTTTTGGGTGCTGATTCAAAAAAAAATCATTGATTGAGCAGATTTCGAGGTCGCCAATTTCGATGACCTTTAGAAGCACATATTTTAAAATCGGAATACTGAATATGAAGTAAGAATTCTTTAGAGTGTCTAATAATATCAACTGCTGCTTGATAATGAATGTAGAGATGGATATAGAAGAATCGATAAATATTGAGAATCATCTCTATAAATATCTAATTTTTCTAATTTAAAAGCCATCGATATTGAATTCAGTTCCATCAAACCATGTGTTTTTCATGAAATGAGCTTCCTTTTTGTCATTAAAACACCTATCCTTTTTTCAACTTCGTTAATTTCGTTCAACATCATGTCTGCTTCTTCTGTACTCATCCAAAATATGATGGTGTTATTCGTAAAACGAAAACTTGAAAGGGATTCGCTATAGATACGAATGTTTGCTTTGATCCAGTTTAACTACTACGTTGTCCAATGCAAGATGGCAGTGAGCGCCTTAGTCAATATCGTATACCTTCCGAACTTCTTTTCCAATCGATTATAAGGGTTCGTCGAAAAGTTGCACTTTATTTGTGCTTATTTCCGATGTTTTTTGTAGTCGACAAAGATTTCTTCAATAGATGTTCATAACACTTGCTTCCGTATAGATGTGGTCCACACACACAAATCCGTTGCAAAATTGTGCTTGTTTTGAAAATCTTATATCTTATCTGTTGTGTCTCATGCAATGCTGTTGTAGTGCGTAACAGGATAATTCTATTGGGAAGCTCATTTAACATAGTTAACAAACAAATCGGCTTTCGGTTGTTCTTCTTATGCAAAAAGACCATGCGTAAAGTATATCGCATAATGTATTTATCATATGGTTAGTAGTGCTTGTGGCCACGAATTCGAAGTTAATACTTATCTCACTCATTCCAACAGCTGTATCACTTTTCATAATTCCTATCGCATGCAGAACTGCAAAAAGAAGTATTCGAATGGGTTTGCCTGCCGAAAGTGTTTGAGGGTCTGCCAATGACATCGTGGAACGAAAACAATTTAGGTAAAGCTTTTTCGTTTTAAATTCCATATCATAGCATAAGATAGTCCGTATGACCGTAGCTGACAGACTAACACCAGAGTCGCGAAGTTTTCCACAACATTTCTTCGAAACAGTTAATTTTTATGGTATTTTTAATAATCCTTCTTGTTGGTATCGCAGTAAATTTTCCTACAACAATCTTCTACAGTTGGCATTAATTACCAGCCGTGACAAACGACTAGTTAAGTATAGCATCACTTTCCTCCTCGTTTTGAGTATTTCATTTGTTGTCAAGTTTCAATCTTCGTAATTGCGGGACTAAAACATATTTAACATATCCTTATAATCTCTTCATAAGCAACTCATTGTGCCCGGTCTTGTCTACTGTCATCTGCCAATTACGTATGGAGAGCATTTCGTTCAAAGTTTACCGCATACACGATGCATGTCAATGTGGCCCCTTTACCACTGCTTCACCTCTATAGGGTTTCCAGTAACCATATGACCGCTTAGTAGGCTGACAGCGCCAAGAATAGCTGAGTGTCGTCATCGTTCTATGCTTTCTCTTATTTATTACAGCTAGCTAAGTGGATTTTTTCTTCCACTCCTCTTCGTCTCCGGAATTGTTCTTAGAATTACTCTTATTCCAACATGGAAAACCTATCAAGAATAGTGACCGTTTTGATGATTTTCAAAACGATTTTGATGATTTTTAATGATTGACTCTATAGATTATTATATGATTTTAATTATATGATTTGAATACCTATACGATTTGAATACCTATATATTATTAATAATTATTATGATTATTATTGATTACTATTACTAATTATTGCAATTATTAAAGATACGATGAGATATAGATAAGATAAGATATATTCATACGATTATTATAAGATTTCAATTTTAGTGATTCAATTTTTTTCACTCTGATCTATATAAAGCTGATGACTGACTGTGATGAACTCCATGAGAATGCCTGAACATAGCTCTATCTTAGTAAGCCCGAGAACTGAAACTATACGTCAACATGTGCACAGATTGTGTGTTGATTATTATATATTGACAATGGTAGCAATCACATCGATTTATCAATCAAAATCACAAAGCTGAAGCACACATGTAGAAGGAGGTTGGTCTGTAGATGTTGCGCCTTCGAAACTATCCATTATATAGATACCTGAACGTGTCGTAATCTTTGGCATAAGTTTGCGCTTAGCGACAGATGTTCAACTGAAATTCGGTCATATAAAGTTCTATTTTATGTTTATAAATAGTGACATTAGTCGAAGCAGTTCTAGATTGTCACATCTGAACATGCTGCCTAGAATCTATCCATAGTCAGCACTTCTTTAGTTTTTAGTTGAATTCTATTTCTTCCGGAAAGTTAATAGACGTTGGGCTAACTTTTTTTTCCATTATCTTATTAAGTCCATTTTCAATCTAAAGCTTAGATAGACAACGTAAAATGCTTAAAACAGTGCTTGGATTTTAACGTGCTGTTTCGTAAAATCAGCGGTGAATTTAAAATGCGAATGAATTTCCTGAATGATAAAGGCCGATAAGGCTGAATGATATTATTTATTATATAATATAATGATATAATGATATTATGATATCATGCTTGTGTAATGACAGACTATATTATCCATACACTTTCTATTGTTCAAAATGATTTTCACAAAGATCGGTATATGGGAAAGAACCAATTTCAATTATACAATGCCAAGTTTTCATTCATTTTTCAGGCGAATATTCCGGAAATTACAGCAATGGGTACTTGTTCGATGGGTCATTTTATTATTTTGGAGCTTGTCGGACGTAATCTTAGCGATTTACGGAGACAGCTCCCTCATCGTAGACTATCTCCGGGAACTCTTTATCGCTCAATGCTTCAAGTATCAATATATTTTTTCACTCATAATTCAGTTTGACTTGAGTTTATGTTCGGATCTGACTACACCTCATTCTGATTGTATTTATTTTGAAATACCGATGCTACCGTTGTGTCCACTGCTGATGATTTTTACAACATGACAACGAATTTCGCAAATAGTTTGCAATAATAGATAATAATATTAAATGTGTTACCCTTAACTTTGTAGTTTAATATTGCTATCGTTGTCATTAATACTTTTAGTATAAATGTTACTTGTCATCATGGATAAAGCTTTCTCTGCCAAGGTGACACATGCTCTCTCTCTCGTGCATGGAATCGGATTTCTTCACCGAGATCTGAAGCCGTCAAATTGTTGTGTTGGTGTGGATGACGTTACGAGAATCTACTTGCTTGATTATGGTAGGTGTAACATATTTTTACTACCTTACACCGTTGTCGTTATCATGCCATCACTTGCCCATCTAATAATTCTCCAATATTCTACATAGCAAATCATTGTTTATTGAGCAATGTTTTCATTTTCATTCTTAAGCTTCTGCATCACCCAACTATTTGGATTTATTTTGATTATCGGCAGAGTCTAGCGAGTATCAATAAAACTTGGACTCTACCCTATCGCGCCAGAGGGTAGTCCAATGAAATTTCCTTGTCCTGGCACTGTTTGAGAATCATAATATTTGATTATCGCACGGGTGGTGTTCTTGAAAAGCGTTTGATGTCTAGCGGAATCCTATCGTTTTCTGAACGTGTGCATCATTCGTCACTTACACGCATCTCCTGTTTGGCAAGCCTAATTCGTCATCAATAAGTCGCCGTATCCAGGTGCGTTTCTAAGCTTTTACCGCTGTAGTCAATCGAAACTTTCTGTCTCGTTTCTCATCTGCCTGATATGGTGAACTCCTAGCGATAAAGCATGAAATTGGGCTCAGTAATCATTCATTGCGTTTCCGTAACACTTTCATCAGTAGTGTGTTAACGCAGGAAAACCCATTGTAGACTCGTAGTGTCATATTTTTTCTCCTCTTCACTACATCCTCAATGCTGTAATATGTTACATTAGTCACTATTTTCCTTCTGCTGTATTGAGGTGATATGCTGCTAATTCTACAAATTTGATAACTTTTTTTATGATTATTATGAATTTATGAACTTTTTTATAATTTATGAGAATAGAAGTAATGTGGATATTCCAAGATATTCTTTCTATTGAGCGTGAACTCGATATTAAAAACGTATCCGTTTCTAATGAACATCGTTTCTTGGAGTTTGACTGAGCTAATTTATCCACAAGTATTGTCAATGTCGCCTATAACTTGCTTTCCTTGTTGGATGTTGTTGTATTGAATACAATATCATATGCGAAACGATGATGGTGAAGTTCCTAACTAACGATTTTCACTTTCACATACTTCTCATTCTAATTTTTGCATTGTGTTCTAAAGAGTGGCTGTGAATTGCTTTGGCAACACGGTGTCACCTAATCTAGTGGTTCTTCTAACTCGGTGATGATATCATTGTAAAACAAGGTGATTTTTATAGTTGGATTCTTGCATAGCGCCAAAAACGCTTGGTTGGCTAACATTCTCATGACTGCTTCTCAACCGAATCGAAAAAAGTCGATGGATGTTATACAGAATGACCTTTTGACTTTTGGCAGTCTCTTGTCTTGAAATTTTATCGAATCCTTGCTTGATTACACGGTTGTTCTTCGTCTAATGTTTTGCCAATCCAGTTAAAGATGAGTCGGGTGAAAAGCTTATAAACGATAGACAACAGGGAGCTTGGGCTTCAATGGCCACTACTGGGGTTATCGTCTTATTTTTCGTACAGTAACACAGCAAGCTAGTTTTCCATTGACTTGAAACTTTGTATTCTGATATATAGCATGTGGAGAGAGTGAATTCAGTGTTTTGATGAGAAGTGGCGGTAGAATCCATTGATGTTCTGGTGTAATGTTGTCTGTTTCGAGGCTGGTACGACTTTTTAGTGACGGAATAGCACGTGGGATTTAGGAAACGAAAACGTTTTGAAAAATATAATCGTCTTCCATTTGTTTACATGGAGTGACACGACTTTGACTAGCAAAAAATCCGTGTAGAACACGTAGATAATTTTCTTGATTTACTCTCTGGAAGAGGTACGTGTCGCATATGACATGAGAGCCGTAATCTTGGTTTTATGATTTGTGAAGCATCACCGAGCATCGCGAATGCTTTTGCCAGCCTCAGCTCCTTCATTCATCACATTTGTATTCCTTTCATTGAGGTCCTCATTTACCGCTTCTTTGCAGCGTTTAGCATACAAACAAGCGCCTCTTAATAATGTTCTCGGCGTGTTCTGTGCTAGCGTGGTGATGTAATCGCCGGTCATATTCCTCGTTAATGTTTTCAATGACGGTATTTTTCTAATAACTAGCTAAAGAGTGGTATAAATCTCAGTTTGTTTTAGTTTTGGAATTTCGGTTTTTAATAGTTGCAGCTTTCTTTGCTTTACTAATGAAGGAGAATTTGGCGTGAAGTAGACGATGTTTGGATTCCGTATAGAATTTTGCTACAACTGGTACATCCATTTGACAAAATCTTTTATTTACTATTTCATAGTCTAAATCGTCATGGTGCTCTCCCAGAATACTCCCACGTCCATTGTAGTGGGGGAAAGGAAGAGGAATGAGGGTTCTTGCATTATGGTAACACCTCTTAACGAAGGTTTCAGAAAAGGAATATGATTCTCGCTGAATCCGTGAAATGAAAAATTTAAAATAGACTTCCTTGGGTCACAACGAGGAAAACTGTAAGATTTTGTTTTAACAGCCTTGTCGAAAACTTACGGGAACCCAGGTGGTTCTGATGGTATTTTCTTCATTGGTAATTCGATATTTACCTTACTTTTGCTTAATTTTGTCTGTTACAAACAAGCTCTAATTATCTTAGTTATATTATATGCTAGTGATAAATGCTAATGGGTCAAATACATATTCACTTCTTCTTCAACAATTCATAAAGTCGCATGCTTGACGTATCCCACAAGGCTTATCATTCTCGCAACCTTTATCTGTTCATTTTGAGAATTTTTCATCAATCACCATCTGTTTAATTTTATCATAAATTGGTTTTGACTAAATCTGCGTTGCAGGTTTAACGCGGCAGTATCTTGATTCCTCTGGACTAATCCGAAAGCCACGTGAAAGCATTGGAATGAGAGGTACATTGCGTTACGTCAGTCTGGAGGCTCACTCTAGACACGACTTAGGTCCTAACCACGATCTCGTCGCTTTGCTATACTCTATAGTAAGTTGGCTATTGAGAAAAAAAAAAGATACCAATAAAATGTTTTAATTCGACCATTTTTGCGTCTTAAACTATATATACTATTCACCTTTTTACTTTACCTTTTTTCTGTGAAAGTCTCGAAAAAAATGTCTTAGTATTTGAAAAAGCAATAGAATATGGCTTACAACAAAATTTGAATATAGGGAATAAAGTTAAATTGCGGTCTGTTTGTAAAAATATCTCTACATATGAAGATAAGAATACTACGCCAATTAAATAAAAAAGGGATATTGCCAAAGCTTAAGTGCAACTGCACTTATCATTTACTTCTTCCTACTTATTAATTATCTGACATTTTGAAACATTCGCTAATAATCACTGGGGTATTTCTAAAGAAGCCTGACCATCGGTTTAATGCTCTGCAGTTCATTTGATGTCCAGTGGGATTCAATAACTTGCAGCTTGTGTCGACCGGTCATCCTTCGTGCGCATAACGTGTCCGGTCCGCCCAATCTTCGAAAGCTTGGCATGCATGGCTGTGTCTGTGATTCTTTATCGTTGACGTAGATCAGAACTTTGTATTTTCTCACTTGCGTGATACCGTACTGGGAATGCCAAGAATCACTTTTCCGATAGAGTGTTGTATTGAGCATAATGAACGTTCATCCTGCTTTCGTAATGTCATCGTTTCCGAGGCATACGTTATGACAGGAAGAGCTATTGTAACGAGAATGTGGGTCCGGAGTTTTTTTCTCTCTTCTATTCACTACTTCTTTGAAGCTCTTATATGTTCCACAAACGTTTCCAGGATCGGCTATCTTTTAACCTCGGCATTTGTAAATTGAATATCTTGACTGTAACTTTGTTTAGCAATACTCGAGGTTGGTAAACAGTGTTTTATTGAAAAGACAATACAACACAGAGACACGCTAACGTTTCGGCAGAAACGCTTTCATCAGAGCCTAAAAGTCTATGTCAATTGTGTGGTCTATTCAATCAAACACTATCGCTGATCTGGCAAAAGAAAAACCTAATCTAAAGTTTTAACACTTAATCAAACTCACATCATCCCAAATACTCACCTTTAAAATGGCTTTCCTCTGTTAATTATGGAGGCAACCGTTTATAGAGACAGAATGGAGAGTAATGTCTGGTATCTAATCGTACCATCAGCCTTATGTATGAAGCTAGGTCATGCATATCCACAAGGCACTCGTCTTTCCTATTCAATTTTGGAGCTCTAGCGTTTATCCAGAACGCATCCAAAAACTTTCGTGCAGGTGTTCTTATTTCTTGCGCACGAATTTTGACTCTGAATTCAAAATGCACCCTGTTATTCTTCTCAACCCTTGTGCACCTAGTGGGGTGTTTATCCTAAGTGTTGTTTTTCCATCTAGGTGTTCTTTTATTCTAATACATAGGGGACGACCCGTTTCACCAATATATTCCTCACCGCAAGGTTTGCATGAGATCAGGTATATTGTACCTGACTTCACGCAATCACCGCTTTTCCCATTTGGGCATATGACGCACGCTTTCGTCATACATAAGCGGTCGTACAGACGGTTGCGCATAAGTTGGTGTTTAAGAGTTACGTTTTTTTACGTTTCGGTGGGTTTCTATAATCACCAAATTTTCTAATTTTGCCCTTTTTAAGCATCGCTTGACAGCTATGCTTACTTCATCAGATATAAAGAGTAAAATAAACGGGATTTTGTCTCCATTAGATTTTTCGCCTAGGGGCTTGTTCTTCATACAGCGCCTTTTGTTAGTGATAGCTACATTATAAAAGAGAATTGAAAATTGAACAGGAAAGACGAGTGCCTTGTTGATATGCATGACCTAGCCCCATATATAAGAATGATAGTCCGATTAAATACCAGACATTACTCTCCATGCTGTCTCTATAAACGGTTGCCTCCACAAATAACAGAGGAAAGCCATTTTAAAAGTGAGTATTTGGGATGATGTGGATTTGACTGTGTGTTAAAACTTTAGATTGGCTTTTTCTTTTGCAAGATTAACGATAGTGTTTGATTGAATAGACCACACAATTGACATAGACTTTTTAGGCTTTGATGAACGCGATTCTGCCGAAACGTTAACCTGTTTCTGTGTTGTATTGTCTTTTCAATAAAACACTTTTTATGAACCTCAAGTATTGCTAGACAAAGTTACAGTCAAGATGTTCCACAAACGGTTTGTTTCCTTCTGCTAAGCATTGGTGCTGTGTCATTCATTATATTGATTTCAAAACCTACATTCACATAGCTTGAGCATTCTAAGATCGCAAAGCTTATACAAAAATATTATCAATATCGTCAGAAGAGAACATAGGCAGATTGGGGATTGCAGTCAATATGGTTAATGTCTCCTTTTTTACACCAGCACAATTCTGTTAGTTTTCGATTGACTTGGAAGTTTGCATTATGACAGGTAGCGTGGAAAGGGTCGAATCAGTGTTCTGAGAGGGGCTGCCTCATTCATCACATCTGCTCTACGTTCTTTAAGGTCTTAGTTTATCGCTTTTGTGCAGCGTTTCGCAAGTTTGCAGGTTAGCCGATGCGACTTCAGGTGCTCCACTTTAACGCATTACTTGAAGAGTTTTGGAGACAGGCGTCTTCTAGCAATTTTGTGATACTCGGCATTTTCTACGCTCTCGTGAAAGTACTGAATTAGCTAATCATGTTTCTAGTCGATGTTGTCATTGACAGTACCTTCAAAAACGCTAGCTAAAGAGTTATAAATCTATTTTAGAAAACTGGAGAAAAAAGTAAAAGAAAAAGACTTTCAAAGCTTTTCTTCTTTGTGCTTGAAGAAAAGAAAAGAAAAATTTGGTTACGGAGGAAGAAAAGAAAAATTCGCTAATCGGCGGGTGTCTTCTTGCGTATCTGGTTTGCTGGACATGCATCACAAGGTCTTCTATTGAGGATTCTGATGCAAGCATTTATGCGTTGTATGTAGATGTACCATAATCTTCTTACGTTTAGGCATTCTACTTTGCCCTAATATTCTATCGGCTTCACTGTGATCGTCCTGCCAGACGGACACTGCTGTATCGGAGGCTTTTTCGGGTCACGGAAATGAGCCTCGTTTTTTTTACGGTGTTTTGAGATTGTACCCGTTTACGGGCGAGTGCTGATAATGGTACCAACTTACTATGAGTGAAGCATTGAAGGATCGTAGAGCAAAGCCCTTTGTAGTGTAATAGATCAGCACGGCAGACCGGGTATCTCTGTAAGTGTGGGTTCGAGTCCTGCCTGAGGATTTCGATTTGTATGCTAAATTTCTAGTATATCGTGGTGAACGACTTCTATCTCATCTCATCAAGTTATCTCATCAAGTTATCAATTTCATCATCGTCGTCTGGAATATCATCTTTTCAACATCTTCGAACATCACACCAGTCGATGAATTTCAACGAACTATGTAGATTTTTTCATAAGCAAGTCATGTCAATAGTTTATTATATTGTCGTGTGGTATTAAGATGTTCTTCAAAATGAATTATATGATGTCATCCGGCATAGTCGGTCGTCATAGTTTGATCTTTTGGTACTTACAGATTTTTTTTCATAGCAGTGTTGAGATGGATCAATGCGCTTGAATATCATACCTCTTACACTTACTTGTTTTATTTCTTTATTTTTGGTATTACAATGCACAATTTTACTGAGTTGAACACAATAGATTGAGCTCGGCGACGGAAAATTACCATGGAGTAAAATGAGAGAGGAGTCAGCTATAAAGGCCAGTAAAATGGAAACAACTGTTGAGAAACTTTGCGAAAAGCAACCAAAGATGCTCAAAATGGCTGAGGTTAGTTATGTAAACAGCTCATAATCTGTTCGAAAGTGAAGCTTATAAAGTTTTTTTTTCTTATAGAACTTTTTTTTTATTTTGCTAGCTATGCCATCATGTTTATAGTTGCAACTTACTAATAAATTCGACAATAAATGCACTTTACAATGGAAATTGATTTTTTTCCTATCGGTATATCACCACATTGGTGTTATGAGATATTAATGAGTCGAATTATTATTCACAGCTGTGAGATCAATCCTTCAGCAACTTTTTCATACACATTTCATGGAGGGAAAAGCTGCACATTTTTCTCACATAGCGTTCTGGTTAAGAGTAAGCTTATATTTATCACTGTCACGGTGAAGAATAAAATTGTTGATGACACATCTCTACTGTCTATAAAGAGTGGCGATGTTTGCTGTGCCAATGTAACAACACTCAAAATTCCCACTCAAGAATCTCCTGTCATAGTATCCTCGTGCTATGAGTTCTGCCATTCGATATGTGATTCGGTAAGATATCTAAAAAGAGACGTTCAAACGAGCATAAACGTACTGGGATCTAGTGAGCACACATTCGACACATCATTGATGGAGCTCCTTATTTTGCACATGCAGTGCCAGAGCAGTCTCTCTTAGACACAAATCTCTACGCCTTTCTTGAAGAAAGTGATCCATATAAGACAAAGAAAAGGTTAGAAATGGTGAGAGGTTTACATAAAGCCTATGTCGTTATAGTATGCTTTGTGTCAATGTATATGGGTTCATGTTATTCACCACTTCCTAACATAATAACATACCGCGGCGTGAAAAAAAAAAGATTGAAATAAAAGCGCTCCGCCTTGTTAATGTAAACTCACTGTTCGTAAAAAAAAGCCTGCGATGTGAAAGTTGCTCGATGGGAAGACTCACACTGAAATCAGCATTATTTCTGTAGACAGAGAGAAGAGATCAGAATGCATACATGTGATAACGGAGTATACGTTTGAAACAAGAAAAAGTCTGATGATTGATAAAATTGCAACCAGTTTGACACATTTGATTATGAGTGTTATAAGTGGGCGACCCTTAAAGATCCTAAAATGGTACAAACGAAAAGGATTACTGAAAACAGTCCAAAAACCACTTAGCCTAGAGAAGGAAATGTCGTTCAATCTTTCGCAGTTATCACATTCCTCTGTGTCAATTCATTGATTGAAGGCGGTATAGTTTTCAGAATCATTGTCTATTATTATTTCTGAACTTCACCACTTCATAATCGAATGCGTTTTTCGTAATTTTTATTTATTTAACTGCATTCTTTGCAGTGGCATTTTTGCAATGGTAT
>KN716745.1:39979-55498 GCA_000816705.1 Dictyocaulus viviparus | reverse complement strand
TAGTATGTTGGTACCTTTACCCCCACTCGCCCGCTAACGGTTACGTTTTGCCGAGCCAATATCGGCATTACATCCAGTTAAGCTGATAACTAGCTGATAGCCGGTCGCATAGCAAGGGCCTCGGTGGTGTAATAGAAAGCACGGCAGACCGGATATCTGTAAGCGCGGTTTCGAGTCCCGCCTGAGGGTCCGAGTTTTGCGGCCATCTCAGCACAACTATGAATGCGCTTTTGTTTAACAAATTAAATTGGCATGCAGTTTCGGCATATCTCACCCTTTCGGAACCTCAAAAGTTCGTGTCAAAATGTGAGTCATTCAGCTAAACACCTCCGAATTCTTAACAAAGAAAAATTTCCTAGCTTAATCGGTCACTCAGACATTGAGTGCAAAGCTCTGATTTGCTGTCTGAGCGCGCTCTATGAGCTTTTTACGGGAATTATCCTGGCACAATGGGTGAGGCATTGTGCAATGCTGTTAGATTTATTAGGTTGCACCTTTTATTTGAAAACGAAATTGTTGAATTGTGATTGAAAGGACATTTGTATTGATGGAAATTTTCCATGGAACCTAGGTTTTCCAAATGACCTTTTGTTTACGAGTAATATCGAAAAAAGAGAGGCAATATTGAGCGAATTAAATAAATTTGAAAAAAGAACTATCTGTGAATAAGCTGGAAAGATATTAGGTCAGTAAAAAACAGGAAATGGGAGAAAATAGGACGATATAGGACAAGCTTTGGCGTTGATCAATCCATGTTAGGGGGTGCGTTTAAGCATTTTGTGTTCAACGTAATATCGTAGAGGTGGTTAAATGACACCCTAGTCCATATAGTGACTCTTTACTGTGAGATGATTTGATCACTCTTTACTAAGTCAGTATTGTTTACCTTATCCAGATTTCACGGGCATCTCCTAAAGGATCGCTGCGTTTGGTAGGACTGGAGGGCCTCCACAGTTGCGTTACTGCGACCTCCCGAAAAAAAATAGCTATTGTTAATGCGCCTTAGATTAAAGAAAACGAGTATTACTTGTATCTACCGCGTTCTACTCATGAGAACTATTTGAAAGATGAATTATGTAGAAGAACCATATCTGCAGACTGCGTCAAAAATTTCAAAGAAGTCACTGATCACAGCAAACCTTAAAATGTCCTTTCACATCTTTGATTTCAAAGTAGTATTTTAGTATTTTAGAGTTTTTTAAAGCAGGTGCCTTTGTAAATATGACAAGCCAATAGGAGAAAGCTGAACTTTCTAGTTAAATCATAGAAATATGTCAGGGCTCGGGTTCAGTGGTTCTCGGTTTGCTCCAAATTTGAGTGGTTGCACCTCAAACTTGGGTATTTGAACACTAATATTACAAATATCCACTAATATTAACACTAATATCCACTTTATTTAAACAATACACAAAATTATTGTAAAAAAGTAATTATAATAATTGTAAATAATTGTAATTAATAATAATTACAAAACTATATTACAAATTTACAAATTACAATTATTTAATAATTTAACAATACATTACATCACGATTACAACAACGATAAATGAAGAACATACCTAATAGGATCCATAAGGATGTGATTATTCAATCAGATAACAATCATTAATTGGATACAATAGGTGTGACTGATATATGAAGATCAAAAATAATTCGTTATGAGATAATCATGGAAATCGTACTAGACATATGATAACATGAAACAACGACCATCTTTTTGATAGCGAAGATATATGGAGTTATGTTAGGAGCCATGAGGGAAGAGTAATGAGGAGTATACTTACTGCATCTGCTTATATAGAGAAGAGGCGGAGACTTCACTATGTTGAAACAATGTCCTTTTCTATCTTTTAACCAAGTTCGATTCCAGGAGGAAATCGAAATTACGAAATAATTATGACCTTTTATGGATCAAGACATTTACACTTACACTCACCTCAACCATTTCTAACTTTCAATACGATGACTCAGAAACCACAAATTAATATAATAAGTAATATGTCTTTGCTTTACACGTAATTTGGATGATAAAGTAGAGATTACTCGACAGAGTATTCTCTACAAGAAGTACATCTCCTCATTGAGCCGTAGAGGTGCCGGTTCTTAAGGAATTTTTACTACGCTCCTAATTTTACGTCTTGTAAGATACCAGTGAATGTCTTGTCAAACACATACATAATCATAGGAAATTTCTAAAAGCACGATTCCAATAATTCATTCTTTTTTAATAAAAGTCTTCTATACGCATACTATGCCTATCATCTTCATCTTGCCAAGCGATCTAGCATTTCTCGCAGGTGATTGCAAGTGTTTTTAAAAGAATTTTTGTAACTATATTTTGTGTGTTGATCGTAACAATTTCTCGGATATTTGCAGAAAAATAAAAAAGAAAAAAGATATTTGTCCCAAAATCCCTCATCTTACAAGAATAAATGTCAATGAGAACCCTTTTCGGTAATGCTAATCAGTTTTTTACTGTTAATTTGAGGGTCGTATTTCATTTTCCAATGCTTGGAGCTGTCTAGATAATGTATTTAGCGAAAACTTTAGTTTAAACAAGGCATTTCCAGTAGTAGTAAAATCACTAGCTGTTATAAAACCAAAACTAAAATCCATGATCGTCGTTTAACAAATATTGAGAAATCTGCTAATCAATTAGTTTATCCTACATGCCTTCTAAGCTCGCTATCTTTACATGGTCAGTAAATTGGTACCAGAAAACCCTGAGGAAGATCAGCACTACTAACTTAATAAAATGGGATAAACTAAAGTCTTCAGTCACTGTCACATTCATGACATGACGATGAATACGAATGCATCGCACAATGGTTTTGAGCTACGCTAGAATTCAGCCCTTATTTTGAGCATCAGTCAATGATGTAATCGATAGATAGATATACAATGACACTGCAACTTAATTATCATTATTATCATCAATTATTTTCAATGATTTTGGGAGGATTTCGCTCTCGTGTTTCAAATAAATCGAGGATTTGAGTAGATTTCCGAAAAAAAGACTCGTAATAAAAGAAAATATATGCATCATATTTGTTGATATCAATATGATAATTCGAAAATTTCGAAGTGATAGCTCTATTCTTCTTGAAATAGTTGCAGCATATCCTCGCTATGAAATATGAAACAATGCCTGATTATGGAATGCTAACGAAAATGCTGGAAAGCTGTCTACCGGCTGATATCAAAAGCAGCGACCCGTATGATTGGCAGAAAGTACCGTAAGCTTTATTTTTTAGTAGCATCTACTCTTCTTCATTCTAATAAATTGAAGCAGCGTAGCGTGTTGGTGTGGGGTGTAAAGTGTAAAGGGAATGTAAGTAGTGTAAAACACGTTCGCAATTTGCTCTAGGCTTAAGCTTAGTGGAGGTTCTACGCTTAAGCCAAGACATCGTACCTCCCTATTGGGTGAGTCGGTACCATAGGAAAGTGGGGAAGACGCAAATTCGCATTCAATCGCCTTCACAATAGCACGATAAACACGATTTTGTGAGAACAAGTGCATCGCGCGCCAAGAATTGATCAACGGCAAAGATCATATTCTCTTGTGGCAGTGCATGTCTAAAAATATAAGAAAGGTAAAACCAACACATTGGGAGTTCTCGTTGTATTGTAACTCCTTGTCACACTAATATAATTGGTAGTACAAGTATATCTTTCTACGCAATCGCGGACAGATATATTAGATAAAGGACTTTGATAGCTGGCTTAACAAATGTTGTCGTTATATCAAGACCAAATTTACAAACATCACAGATCAAGAGCTTTGGGCGCTATAAATTTTGCTTACTCTCGTTTATAAGTATAAAATAAATGTCTGTTCTGCAAAATCACTGTCATTCGACTATTAAAATACGCATTTTTAACATTATCCGAATATCCCATAATGAAAAATACTTCTAATAAATCATTTGTATGAATATCGGCCTATTAAATACTCAAGAATGCCATTCATTCCTTATACTTTCATACAGCAGATGCCAGTTAAAGCATAATGTCAAGAAGGAGAGCCTTTCTGAACGACGCAATGTAGCAGAGAAGGTTTGACTAAATCTGGAATATATATTTTATTTCTATCGATTTTATAGTTTAAACATGGTGGCTCAATTTCGGCAGCCGTATCACAATTTTATAACCTGAAATCTGGACAATTCGACGTTTATAATAAATAACAATAATGCATCACAACAACCAGTATAGAACAATAGTATATTCAATAAAATATCACAATTAAATATAGTGTAAAAGCAGTGAGTGAAAAGGTGAGTTATGAAGAAAAGTGGAATGAACAATGTTTCTAAAGCAACAGTTTTTCTATACCCTATATATAAGCGTGTATGTATTTACATTATTACCGTCGTGGCGATAGTAATTATTCTCCAGATTGTGGCATTTCTGTTACCAGTATATAAGAAGAACTCACTTTTGAATGTCAATAACAGATTTAGCAGTAAAGTAGGCATTGTCGTCTTAAAGGCGCAGTGGTGGGTGGCGTGACGGTGATACACGGACTCCAATCAGTTCGTAACCGTCCCCCAAGCCTACCCGTCGTAAGCAATTCGTCAGCGCCAAGGCCTTTCTTGTTATCCTTTCCCACGACACTATTTGAAATCTAACATCGAGTGCTAGTAACATATCACCAGGAAAAAACTGATGTAACGTTGAGTGTTTATTAAGCGAAGACCCCAATATCGCAATGCTTAATATTTTCTATTAGTTCCAATAGGTAATACACCATGAAGGAAATCTGCTCAATTGGTGTCAAAATACTTCAATATATAGGGCACAATACTATTTCCATAGTAATTGCAGGAGATATTATCTACTTATTATTTATTAATGAATTACTTTACTATGTTCTTAAGGTTTTAAACGAAAACTAGAAAAAAAAAACGAGAAATCAAAAAATACTGACGTTGGCTGAGTCATTCCTTATATTACCATTGACTCAGCGTTGAAGGCTTTCCTTTCAGCATGGATTGACTGAGAAATGGACGGATCGAGCTTCGTTTGCCAGTGAAGTTGAAAGAGTGAAGATCCATTGACCATTTGGTCAAAAAGAACCCCTTTGTTCTAAATGTAACGACTAGCTAATCTTTTAAATTATAGCAGTAAAATAACTTGTGTTCTTATGTTTCTGCACTATGAACATTTACAGCTGTGCATAACCAACTTATTGTCGAGCTAGCAGTTTTCTGAAGTAAAGAGATGGGTCATTTTGAGTTCGTTCCAAATTTTTTCGACTCGATGTAAATCCACAGTTGACAGTGAAAGTAATCGTTTCGTTTTTACATTCGCCTCTTCTCCACAAATAAACATCCTTTTTTCGCCTAAAATATATATATATATATGTTTAACTACTCAACGATAATAGAAAATCAAATGCGAACTTCAAAACTGTCACTAATATGTGGCGATATGATTGTGCCTTACTCTGACTTTGAATTGATAATTCAATTTTTTTGATAAGACTTTGATAATTTTGAATTAATTTTTTTTGATAAGATCAAATTTTGATTCCTTTAATTAATTTAATTAATTTGATTTTAATTTTTTCTCCAATTTTTTCATAAGACCAAAAGGGTTTCACAAAACAATATTTATTACTATTTTCACCATCCAAATAGAATATGAAAGTTGCCGATATTATCGTCAAAGATTTAGAATGAGTCACCTGATAAGCCCGTAGTTATGGAACTTGATGCAAACGTGATTATTTGGGGGAACCTTGTGTACAATCTCAAACTCGTCAGCCTCACCGCAGTATGTTGGACACATGGTACGTACGTTCTGCAGAAAGTGCGTTTCATTGCTACAATCAAAGTTGAGGGGCATCACTTACTGATCTAATACTCTAATACCCCATCTGTTCAGAGAGTTACAAAATTATTTTCTTTTAATCACTTCTGCTAAGATCTTTGTCATCGATTTTCAATGATATTTTATTTAGACGTAAAAATGTGTGGCATACAATTGAAGTATGATATGCGTACAGCGGTCATTTCATAGCGATGCTATAAGGAAATGCCACCAATAAGAACTTAAAATCAGATAAAACTGAGATAAACCTCTTATTCTTACTCAAAAAATTTCGTTTAAAAACAATAAAAACCTTCAAAGCCAGTTCGAAATCATCTAGGCACTGTCCTCCAGACTTATTTGTGACCTTCTTACCGAGCACACTGCAGGAAGTGCGGAAATTGTTGTTTAACTCATGTACACATTTGACATATCGTGACTCTGCAAAACAATTTCCATCAAAAATTGAGGAGCCACTAGAACTTGTGAACTTGTGGAACTAGAGCACAAATTTAATAACTTCAATAATCTAGCTATGTCGTGGCATATTCTATTTAGTTATTGGTTTATAGGATGAAAATTGCTCCTCAATTTTCTCATTTCTCATACGGACATACCTTTTTTCTCTACATATGTATTAAAGTACTTTCTACTTGCGTTTTTACATATTTATTAAATGGTACATCAGATCATATTCTGAATGATCCCATACACTCTCATACATACATATCTACTTCCCATACAGACTGACAAACAAAATAAAATATATACTTTACCAATCATACTTCAAATTCTAGGACATTGCTACCATTCCCACCAAATTCTCACAACGAGCTCTTATTGTGGTCTGACCCTATTCGTAATCAATCAATTTAGCTAAGGGTTTGCGCTCCCCGTGAGGGGCGCAGTCCATTGAGTAGATTACTGAGCCACACTAACGTCAGAGCTCTCTCGGTCTTATAAGGACTTGGCAAGCGTCAGTTTTGCATTCCGCTTACTATCTCATAAAGTTCGTTACAAACGTTACCATTAATTGATCGTAACATTTCTAACGTGTTACAACTATATCCTTTCGGTTCATCTTACACTCATAAGATCCGATGAAGTCGACTGACCATTCACTCTTCACAGTCACGTTTATTTCTAACATTTGTAATTGCTCAACCCTCATAACGCAACACATTGGACTACATATATATATCTGATATATTTCTTTATTGTCTTACTCTATCGCATTTCATTATATTGCATTTATTATGACAGATCTCGTTTATTCGCTGTTAGTGGCTAATGTATGTAAAGGTTAAACTACCCAAGTATGAAGTTGCCTTATTATACCATCTTTACAACTGTCCACATTCTAGAACATGCAACGTCTTGTAAAATTTATGTATTTTTTGCGTATATTTTACCCTCGCTTTTACATATGTCTCACATAGTGCAGCAACTTACATCCTATAAAATACTAGGCTACAATTATGAAATCCCCTCAAAAAATTCAGTACAAACAATAGAAGAGAATTGCACAATCTCCTATAATATGTAACGCTTGATAAATATAATCTGCTAAATTTTTAAATATTTACCTAGAGTTTAGATCTTTAAGATGACAGACAATTTGGAATTTAGATTGTCACAAAAACATTTATCTCAGTATATCGCCTGTCAGCACCATAGCAGGAAAAATACCACGCACACATGCTATCGTCAACACACCCAACGTACCTACACCAAAAATACACTAACACACCTTAAAATTACATCTAACACTTTACTGCTACTAGTACTAGTTGAATCTTTGTTTTGCCTGAAAATTTTCTCAGAATATATTACTCTAATGAGTAATGAAATAGTAGCAACTTTTCACATAGACTTCCGCACTTTCTAGCTTTTTTTATACTTTTGAATTTCGTACCATCTGACTTATAAATTTTCTATATGCATACTCAAGTGGCTGAATATACTCACGATAATGATGACCGATTGGTGTAGACTGTTCAGCTGCGTTGCCATTACAGAACAGCAGAACGACGGCTGTTATGGAACACAACCACATGACGATAGTGAAGTCGGCAAATGGCCGAGAGCCAACGGAACTGCGCCATTTATAAGTGCGCAAAACCAGTATTACACGAATCAACTAACAAGTTCCACACGTACAATCACATACACGAATAAACTAGCAAGTTCCAGACAATCATAAGCATTTTGCGGCATCATTGGTTGGTGAGATGTAAAAAAATAATGATAAATGACTTGGAGGATCTTATTGACATGATTCGATCGCCATATAATCTAAATCTGATTCTAAAACTAAATAACAAATTTCAAACATAGTTTGACACCGAATCTGACTTGTAATTCTGAAGTATAGAAGTTTATTTTCAGGCTTATATGCCTATTTATAATATACCTTGCAATAAAGCCATATAGAAAGTCTAATGTCAAGTAGTTCCTCTCGAGTATACATGCACTCGGCTTCATCCTATATCTCTGAGTTGGATGACTTCATATCTGTTCTCTGAAAAGCTTTACAGTCACCATCCTCTGTTTACTCGATACCTAAGCATTCCCATACTCTTTAAAGCTATTCATCGAACACGAAAAATGGAAGCGCTTTTCTAGCTTGAAGTAGTTAAACCAAGATAGAATCCTTCTGAGCAATATGCTAGATGTGAGTCCTATGGATAATTGTACTGCTGCCAAACCCGGAATTGAGGTTTGTGGGACCAGCCAAATATTTTGCCATCAATTTCTAAACAGAAGCAACTGTTTGCTCTTCTTGCAGAATATTACCTGCAAGTTAGAAGAACATGATAGCCAGACCACTCTACGAATTTTTGAATGATTATATTTTTACAACGAAACCAGCACAAAAACTCGCCCGTCTTCTTCGTCATTCACTCGCAAGGGAACATTTTTGTCCAACTTCATATCATTTCTAGGTGATTTACATCAAGTGATGTGGATACATGAAATATTTTCGACTGCGCAACAGCGAAGGCGTTTTTTTTTCAATAATTCCGCACAACCAACAAATGATATCCAATACCGCAAGGCTAGTTCTTTAAAGAAACTTAGGAAGTTATTGGTAAAATTCAGTCAAAAATAATACGACTCATATACACCACACGTCCTAAAAGATGGCAAGAATGAACAACCTACTAAGCACCTTTACTATTTATGTTAGTAAAGATGCTTGTGAATTAAGGTTTTTTATAACCTAGCATATAAAAGTCGTGCTTGAGGTACAATACCACTGATCGTCTTCCTTCAATATCTACGGTTAGTCGCGGAACTACATGGAGACTCGATATGGTGGATAGAGGGTGAATGTCGAACCAAAGCGATCATGTACTTGCCTAAAGACGCGAATGGATTCAGAAAATTGACTCCCTGATTCTGCTGCTCGTCGATACGGTCATAGGCCAGCAATCGAATCACTAGAAAGAACATAGAAGGCAGTCACGGTCACTCACAGTGAGTAACTCTAGTCCATTCATCGAAATAGACTGGCAAGCTGCCCATGTGTGAATCTACAACGCACGAACGCTTAAACCTAAATCCTCCATAGAAGACCTTCTGATGCATGCTATGAAAATCAGGAACGACTTCATCGGAGTAGCCGAAGCTAGAAGACACCGGGCAATAAGCGTTGTTTGCAACGTTGGAGAAATTTTCACTAAGATTTGCGATAACATGGATGTCGCTGGGTAGATGTACCCGTCAATTCGAACTTGGTTGCAAACACCGATTCCTCTAAACAACCACCCAAATCGGACGTTTGAAATTGAAAATCCTGGTCAAATACCACCTTTGACAATCTTAATCGTTCTACATCAGACTACGATAAACTTGAAATCTTAGAATTTTATTTCACCTGGAGGAGTTCTACAGAAAAGACCACACAATTTACAAAATCAATGTTGGCAATTTTTATGCATGAATTGGCAGTATAAAAACGCCCGAAAAATTTTACATTTGCACCGACGAACTAGAATGGAATGAACATGGTTATCACGGTTTATCATGACGAAAAAAATGATTCATGTTAACTAGCAATTTCAAAAGCTCTGATCACTCCGATGGACGTGGGAGTCTCCTAATAAAAAGTAGCGTATCGAAAGGATTGTGTCACACTGAATAGATTTTGTCTGACAGATGTCGCTGAGCTCTCAGAGTTCTATACGAAATCTAATCATCGCTTTCATCAAGTCGATTTTTTCTTTTCCCCTCATCAAACGCAAAGAAAAAAAGCTGCTATTATTATTAAACGACTAAAATTGAATTCAATTTAATAGTTTAATTTTTTAAACTGCATATAACTACTCTTCAGCTAGCATTTGTGAAGATACCATCATTGATATCGACGTGAAATATGACCGGTTAATTCAGCACCTTCACGAGAGCGTTAAAAATGCCAAGTGAAAGAAAATTGCTATGAGAGACGCATGTCTTCAAAACTTTTAAGCTCATACGCTAAAAAAGAGCAGCTGCAGCCGCATCGGCTAACTTACGAAGCGCTGTACAAATGATGCACAACTGAGACTTCGAAAAAGGTAGAGCAAATGTGTTGAATGATGCACCTTCTTATCAGAACACGAATTCGACCGTTTGAACGCTACCTGTCACAATGCAAGTTTCCAAGTCAACCGAAAACTAGCAGAACTGTGCCGCCGCACAAAAATCATACAGACACCCAAATTGCTGTGGTCTAGCTTTTCAAACGAATCATCCATAACATTACTGCCAAAACATTAGCGAAAGAACGACCGCATGATCATATAGGGCATTCTCACACATAATACTCAGAGAAGTATCACAAAAGTATAAAGACACACTCACACATAATACTCAGAGAAGTATCAGCATCAGTATCACAAAAGTATAAAAACCGCTGTCATACCTTCATTGATTTCTGTTCGGCAAAGCGATGCTACTACACCAAAGCCATCTACAACTACTTTTGAAGACATCATGCGAAAATTAGAGCGATATGATGTGAGAGCGAGCACTGACAGTCGGCAACTTCATCATATTCGCTTTGCCGATGAAATCGAACCTATTACACTTAACATTATGCAAACGAAAACAAATACTAGCCGACTTCGACAGTGCTTGTGGTGAAATCAGCCTTAGGTTAAAACTCAAAAAACGATGTCTATGAAGAACAAATACGTTTCTGGTGCTCCATTTATAATGAACGGAAAGAATATCTCAAAGTGCTCATGTGATGTGTATTTGGGTCGTGAGATCAATATGATGAACGACATAGCACCAGAGAACAGAAGGAAAGAAAGGGCTTGGGGAATATAAAACATCGAAGACGTCTTGACTCCGAGCCTACATTTTTGACACGACGATTATTCCTTCCGCAACGTATGTCTCTGGGGACATTACAAAAGCACAATGAATTATCATTGAGCGCAACACAACGAACGATCAAAAGGGTGATGTTTGGCGTTTTTCGCATCACCTAATTGAAAGAGGGAATACGAAGTTCTGAACTGCGTCAGCGGCCAAAGAACAGAGACGCAGCATACATGTCAATCTGTCCAAGACTAAGTGATCTGAGCACGTGATACTTACGAATGATGACTAATGGACACGAGCTGGGATCTCAATGGATATCAAGCGCACTTACAGGAAGACTACCAGCCGGATGGTCAGATCCCTTCACACAACAAATCCCTATAGCGAAAAGACCTTATTGGACTACCTTAGCGCGCGATACTTAAAAATAGAGGTTTCCTGGTGCCCAGTCGACAATGTCAATTATCAACGGTATTCCAGGGGAAGGTACAATATGTTAGCACATACGATACACAGCTGAAACACAATACCTTATAAACACTATTCAATTAAGACTGATCAAGACGGACAACAAAAACATATGAAATCTAAATGATTTTACTGTAAAGGGCAAATAATAGAAACAGGACAAGAATACGGAATAAATCATGTATCAGAGTTGTAGGGATAAAATATAGCAATCATTAATACAGTGATAATAGCATTAGAAAACATTTCCTTAAAAAATTGTAAGTCAAAATTATGGATAAAAAGTATGCCAATATATCTTCATAACACTGCTCTTAAGTCCATAGAAAAATTGACTCAACTACAATTTAGAATGTAACTTTATTAATCAATAAGTATAACGCGTTGTTTGAATAAGTGGATGAGTCATAAAAGAAGAATTAGTCAACTATGCCTCGTCCTGTTTCAAATTTTTCTAATTCCCGCTGGATTAAATCATCTGATTCGTCTTTTACCTCGCAAACTTCCTTGACCTGTTGAATGAAGCATTGTTCGTAATAAAAAAAAAACTAAACAATAGATAACACCGCCACTATTGCTGAACTACATTAGAAACCACTGACTCGCAAACAAATAAAGAAAGTACCTCTGGTACGTAAAATTGCAACATGTTTTGAATCCCTGACTTCAACGTTACAGAAGAACTTGGGCATCCTGTACAAGATCCCTAAAAGAACATATAAATTAATAAACGTTGACTGACCAAGCAATGAATGCTTGAACATGGAAGAATATTTCCGTTGGTCGACATTTGCTCTACCAGACAGGTTTCCTATCTTCCAATAAATTAATTGATGTATTGCCTTCAGAAGGTTTATAGGAAATTTATTTATAATCGTGTAGCAGAGTTTTGGAAATTGCCTTATATGTAGCAATTCTTGCTACTTCCCATCCATTCAGCAATAATAAACCACCAATCAATACAATGATAATCATATGTATCACCCATAGCACTCTGATTGCATGAAGTTATAAAAGGGCTTAAGCCTTCCAACCTTACTTATTCTTCTACTTCTTCTACTACGGCTTCTTCTTGAACTTCTACTGCTTCTTTCACCTCTCCTACTTATTGTTAGAGTTATTGTGCAACCTGTCTCCACTTTCTCCAAGGAAATTAATTACTCTTTCTCTCTAAGACGTTTTTCTGTTCGCATCGCCATCGATACGATATTCTCTCTTTTTTACTTAATAATAAAGGATTATCACCCAAGTTTGGGATAAACCATACGGCTACCGAACCCGAGCTAACATATTACATCAATCAAACTCCATAGGCTAGACTTTTGATTCCTCTATCAAACACAGTTTTGGATTCAACAAAACTCCTGCAAATACTGCTCGACTACTGCAGTTTCTTGGCAGCCTTTTAGTTAGAAGAATTTTGCTACAGTTAGTCAAGAGGTGTAATTTAGTCTTACTAACACTAGTCAGAGGAAACAGCTGGACAACATTCATCTTTTTGTTTCAAGCAAATAAAAAGAAAGTTTGAAAAAAAAAATCATGTATGCCTTCAATTTCAATTTTACAACTCCATCATCGAATCCAACATAGTTGACATCACCACCATCCTCTTGAACCATTGGTCTAACACGAGATTCTATCAGCTCCTTTATCATCGCCACAGTGTCGTCATCATCATCATGAATGGCTGAACTGTTACACTGGAATCATAATAATAAAACTTCACAGCTTTCTTTTTCTTAATTTCTGCACACACCCTGTCAACCTCAACAAAAACAAAAACTGATGGTTTAAATATTTAAGCAGATATAGAGTATAATTAGTTGTTATGACAAATATCTTCCATTTTATGAAATAGCATGCTATGTAATGTCCATTATAGTATTACATGCTGTCATGTATGCAAATACATGGACCATGCCAATAAACGGTGCGAAATAATTAATATCGCATATAAAGTCGTAAAACATCGTTTGACTTTGTGAAGGTAGTCTTTTTTTAAATATTATGGTGAGTTATTTGTTAGTTATACCACTATACCACTGCCATATATCTTGCTGTGTTATTGTACTGCGAAATTTCGTAAACTTATAAAACGGAAAATGATGCGACAAAGGCGATGATGATAAAAAATTGTGCACGACAAACGTGATATATGAGATAATCGAAATTAATTAAACAAAAAATCCATCAACGACCTATCATAATGAAAAACCGAGGATCCTCCAAAAACTAAGTATCAAATTTTCGTACCCGTATCTTCAAAGACAACAGAAGATTCACTAGAATTGATGATAGGTCTCTCAGATTCTATGAAGTTAGCTATTTTGGACAGTATTTCAGCACGCATTACGCCCCAATCAGTCTCCTCATCTTTTTTGGTGATGGTGATGAAATCTTCGCCAAAAAATACAGAGCGTACGCCTTGCACTAGGAACAAGTCTCTGTAATAATAATATTAGCCCTCTTTAATACCCAGACACTAGTACTTGTAATAGCACATTATAGAAATACTTCAAATAAACACGTGCAGATAGGAACACAGATGATCTCTGATAATACGAATGAAACATACCGCGCTAACGGACTATCCTTAGCAGAAGCGATGTTGTTAAACTCAAACGTTTTAGAATGATCAAGGATTGCTTTTCCTGGTAGAAATTTCAGTGACAATGGATTTGGAGTCTCTTGAACTTGTATATAAAGAGAGCGGCATACTGAAATAATTCACATCTAAATTCGGATTACAAAGCACCTTATGTAAAGCAAAATATCAAGTTTTTATAAACATCCAATGTAATACGCTCACTAATTAGGTAAATTACACTTCTGCATTAAAATTAGAAAAAACGATAACTGATGCCAACAATTAAATTACAAACAATGTAACGCTATACATTTGACTTCTTTAGGTATTATTTTATTGAAAGCAACGCCTAATCTTTGCATACGCATGCACATCATTAATAGTCCATAACAACGAATCCAATATAAGCTTGACATCATCCAAAGTCGTCCGTGTTGTTTGGCTGGTGTTTGTGAAATAGTATGTGTAGTGGTACCTACACAATTTAATATCCTATTGAATGCGAAAAATGTCTCAAAAAAGCTTATTTGAAATAAAAAAATTATTATTAATAATGCAGACTTTATTTTTCTTTCATGGCAAACATTGACGAAGTGAACTCTGGTTAGTCGTAGAAATAACGTTTCCCAATGAAAAATACGGGAATAATTCCAGTACAAAATAGTACAAAAGACACGCACATAACAGCCAAAAATACAGTTACCGGAACTATGATTGCAAACTCTGGCACAAATACATTGTAATTGTCTGTTCACGAAACTGTCTATTCATCAACGCATATCGACTAAGGCTATTACCAGGAATCCTTATCACGCCTCTATCATCCGCACAAATTTTTCAAAACTCCAAAAAAAAAGTGAATCAAAAACTGAGTGCACCAAAAAAAAAGAATGTACCGCAATTCAATCCTGAGATTTTCGAAACGTCCAAGAAAAATTGCCTCATTCGTGAGAGACTCATCATCTGAATGCGTTTTCGAAAGATTCGATAGTACTAACTATTATACTACAGCAAGATAATCAAGATAATAACATATTAAGATAATCTTTGGCGTTGACCAATCTCTTGTAGTGAAATACCCCAATACATTCGTGTTTAACGAGATATCGTGGAAGTGGTTTAACGTTTGCCTGGTCTATACAGTGACTTGAGTTGAACACTCTTCATCTATTAAGTGCCGTTCATACTACCCAGATTCGCTAGTAGTAATTTAAAGACCACGAAGGGCTTGGTAGATCTTGGGGAACGGCCGCGAACTGAGACAGGCCGGTGCATCACTGCAGTACCTTCACCGCCTAGCCACTGCGTCCCCTTCGACGAAATATGAATAAATAA
>KN716745.1:12503-29850 GCA_000816705.1 Dictyocaulus viviparus | reverse complement strand
TATATATATACATATATCCATGCATATAACAAATTTGAAAAAAAGAAAAGAAAAAGTTATGGGAATCATATCAAAAAGGGTTACGAAATACCATCGTTTACAATCTACAATCCTAACAGCAAAAAAAACCCAACATGACAAAACGTGCTAATACACATGTTGAACCACGTTGAAACAAGCTATTTTTATATGGTTGATCCAATCACTTGTTTACCTCCATTTACCATGCAAATGTTAATTCAAAAATGTTCGATTTCTGTTTTCAAAGTGTTTTTCCATGAAAAGCACGAATTACAACTACAGTTACAACTAACCAGACACTATTGTTCCGACTACAGGCAGATTTCTTGAACGTAAAAAAACTAAATGACTATATGCAGGAAAAAGATATAAAGAATTATGTACTTAGGGTAATAGTCCGATTTGTCAATAAACGAACAAAGGCTTTACCAACATGAAATACCTTGAAACCACACCATATTATATTAAGTAATGTTCTTTAAAACAATGAAAATTTGTGCAGATGCAACAAAAACATCTGTAGCTTTTATATGAGTTGTGTGCCTCTGCGATAGTGAATTCACGGTCCAACAGACATCAGTTGTTGTCAAACATATTGGTGGCAGCAAAATTCAAGAGATCATATGCAGCTAAGCTCCTGATCCTCTAGGCAATCGAAAGTGTTAGGCTATGTTCTAAGTTTCCACGTACATTAACGCCTAAGGGAAACATGACCTTGATAACAGCATGTTTTTTTATGACATGAAGTGACCCTCTTTGATATTTTTTAACCAAAGAATAAGACAAGATAAAGTTTGGCTTTTACCAATCCATAAAGGCGGGACACGTCTACGCATTCGTTTTCAACGTGATATCATGAAGAGCGTTGAATGCGTGCCTGGTCTATACAGTGACTTGATTCGACCATGTCAAGTCAATAGTCTTATCTTACTCAGATTTCTCTGTTACCAATTTACCGACCCCAGAAGAACGGCAGGCTTGGTAGGTCTGAGGGCGGCCCATAAATGAGTCGGGCCTCCGTGTCACCGTGACACTTCTATTGTGCTACTGCGTACCGTAACCAAAGAATAATCCAGACAAATGCAGATCTTTACATTACTTTAAAAAGACTGGCAACCATATTATGAAAGATATCGAAAGCGACCCATAAAGTACCACGTGAATACGGAGAAATGCTTTAAATTACCATAATCAATTCTATAAAATCATTCATTTCAGCACTCGTTTCTTCTCCTAATTCTCTAACGCTGCAGCATTCTCGTCTTACTAGAGCTATATCAATCCGAGAACAAGCTCACCGATCCTATTCTTGTCAAACGAACATGCGATTTCTTTAAATCTTTTTGACACAAGTAGGAACCCGAGTGGATGAAATAAACTCATTCGAAAAAGCTTGTCTAAACAAGATGGTTGTTGATAAAAGCCTCCTATTAAAACACTCTCGCATTTGAAATGCCTTTGATTTCTCCTTAGTTATAAAGAATAACGTCTCCATCACAATAGGAACATCTCCATTTTGCAATGAAATCAACATTTACATAATGAGAATTCCCCAATTAGTAGATTTCTCAAACTAATCTGATGTAAATTTGATAACGTAATACGTGAAATATAACGATATTACATGAGGGGACGTCGTGCGGCTTGAGAGTCGGCAATACTTTCTTTTTGCAAATATTAATCCCATTGCAACAAGAATTATTAAAGCAGCACAGCGATTCGCTAAATTTAAAAATTCTTTCTTGTCTATACTTAATCCGTGCAATACGGTATTTATGAAAAACGTAAACGCCTTCGAATTTCCAGCTACGTTGAGCGCGAAAAGAGTCTCTGAAAGCTCAAGTGGCGCTTACCTGAGTTTAGATCAATGTCATATAGTTCAGTACTGGAGTTGAGAAAAAAAAGTTGTCTTGAAAAACATCGGAAAACATTGAAAATGTATTAAGAACAGATGAGATTCAGCACTGATCAAAACTTGTGGGATACACCTATGTATTCATGTATACGGAATGATTCAACGGGATCACCTATTGCACGTGATGATTGAATGTTAGTGTAGCCTATGCATTAAATTATATTAAACATCATTTAACCTCTATTTTGGGCGTGTATAAACACAGAAGGCATATTGGCACCTCGCTTAACATTGTTGATTAACAACAAAGCAGTTGATATTGTAAGTGAAAAATATATTTATACAACCACTCATTAATGCTAGTTACCTACTTTTCATGAGCCATGTAGACTTGCTAAACAAAAACCACTAATATTCTTGTGTTTCAACAGTACAAATATTCGAAAATATTGGTACTGTCAAATGTCAATGTTTTATTTTATCACTGCTCCAATGATAGTTATCAAAAATCTGATTTCGTCGTAGTCCAAAATCATATTCAAAAGTTTCGACTTCCAGCTGGAGATTACCATAGACAAATAGAAAAGTGCACCTCGCTTTCGTCCTTAACTCGACATATTGATGAAGGCTGCTGTATTCGAGTTGGTGCTTCAATGGAAAGCGTTACACTTCTGTCTTTCTCACTTCCGTCCTGTTGTTTTGCTTTTTTTTCTTTTTTCTTTTCTTTCTTGCGCAGTTTAGCTTGCTTCTTAGATCGCGCGGCCTCTTCCTTGAAAAGATAGAGTGGCGTAAGCGATAGCTATTAGTATCGCAATTGAAAAAAAAAAAAAAAAACAAGCAATAATGCACTACATTACCTCCTCTGCAAGTAATGCTAGAAGGCTTTCTGCAGCTCGATTCGCTTCTTCCGCTTGAGCATTTTTTGCCTTTACGATAAGATCCATACATTCTCTGCAGTTCTGTAGAAGATCCTGCAAATTATAAATGCTTCTACCGCATCAAAATTTGAAAAAACAGACCATAGCATACGTATTAGTTTAGCTTCTTTAAAATTAGCCAGTAAAACTAACAGGTTCATTAATTGTTGTGAGATAACGAGATAACTCCTGATCTCCTGGATATTGCCGTACATGTTGAACCATATGTTGGACAACCTACACAAAAATAAATTCTAAGATTACACATCTATTTCATGATCTTATTCTTAATCGTTCCAACTTCTGATGTGAAATCACTATAAAAGACCACGAACTAAATATTACAAAAATTACACAAGATAACCAGCCTTAACATGCCCTTTCCGAAAAGCTACCATCAATGGTGACATTTTACGATTATCTTGCAAGTCAACATCGGCGCCATGTCTTACCAACGTTTGTACAGTTTCGATGTGACCTCCATGACAAGCTAACCACAAAGCAGTACATCCCTCAAATATAAAGTAGCAATAAATATAGAGTAGAATATGATATAAAGAACCAATATTTAGGAGATTGAAATCCATTGGATACTATATTCTACGAGTTAGATTTGTACTTTGTGAAGCGTACTAGATGCAAAAATTTAGAATCATAGAGTAGTGAAAAGGTGCGCCATGATTTCATGTATTACAGCACGGAATTCTTAAAATAAACACTACTGAAAGGCTAGATTCGACGTTTATAGAGATTTTCACACATCGAATTCTTCAAAAATTATGCCATTATAATAAGTATTTTCTGCAAAATCAGACCCTTACGATAGCACAATTTCCGATGATTAAGTATAAAACACTTCATAAATAGCGAAAAAATACCTTCTTATTCTTAGCATCAATGTGAGCTCCTCGATTCACTAACATATCAACAAATTTTTCATGACCTTTATCAGCAGCTATGGTTAGAGCAGTGTCACGACTTGACGGTACCGGTGCAGTATTCGGATCAGCGCATGCATCCAAAAGTAGTTCGCCCACTTCTACATATCCCCCATTCGCCGCTTCCATAAGCGGAGTAAGCCCAGTCTGCAAAATTATTTATCACAATACCTCTTCGTGGTAAATCCTTGTCCAAAGAAACTACCTTTGCACGATGTTCGACATTTGCGTTGTACTGCAACAGTAATCCAACAACTTCTGTTCGTCCTTGAAAACATGCTAAAGTTAGTGCGGTGTTTCTGAAAGAAAAGAAACAGCATTAAAGTATATGGAGAAGGTCTTTTCAAATTTAGAGAAACACATGTTAACATGCGAAAGCGCAATTGATGAACAACGAAATATTTATTCAACAAGTAACGTGTAAGCAGTAAGATTTCTCTATTTCTCGGATTCTACCTCGATCTAAATTTTCAATGATCACATCTAGCGCTTTACTTCTACACTTCAAGATATTCACGATTTTTTATTTTTTTTATTCACGTTTTAATGTACTTATTAGACAAAATTTTGAATACTGGACATGCGTGATAAACAAGCTTGATATCACACGAACACTAATAACAATATCACTTCATACCTATTCGTCTCAATCTGAGCATTTATATCTGAGCCTTGTTCGAGAAGTACACGAGTAGCTTCCTTATGACCATTCATCGCTGCCAACATGAGTGGCGATATCCCCAACTGAAACAGAATTATAATTACAATATTAATTGAAAAATGCTATATATTCATCAAGTAAAAGCGCACTAACTATACTACTTATTAAAACATGGCTCAAATTATCAAATTTATTAAAAATATATAGACACATGAGGCATCTGGTATTCTTTCTGAATTATTCTTTATGCCATTTTCACAATATAACTATAAAAAAAGAAACCCACTTTACTTCCAGTTCTTGAATTGATTTCGGCGCCAGCACTTAAGAGCATATTCACTATCTCCACATATCCTCCAGATGCGGCCAAAGACAACGGTGTATAATCACTCACGTTCCGGTGTTCCTAAAAAGACTAAATTTTTCCTTTTTTCGATTCCAATTATGAATAAATATTACGCAATTACCGGCGTACAATGACTGTTACTTATATGCATTCTCAAAACCCTAAAATTTCCAGAAGGCATATTTGAACAAAATAAATTACTAAATGATGTTAAATTGCTTTTTAAACCTTGTTTGCTCCTCTGCTCAACAACAGCTCCACTACGTCCTTACGACCACCGGAGCACGCTAACGACAATGCTGTATCTTTTGTACGTTCTGATTGTGCTTCAAGTTGCGCTCCATTATTGAGAAGTAATTCTACCACGTCACGATGGCCACCCGTAGCTGCCAATATAAGAGGTGTGAAGCCCTAAAAAGTAAGGAAAAGGATACAAAAAACTCTTTGAGAGAATGTACCTTTTTATCTCGATGCTCAATATTCGCTCCTCTACAAACAAGAACATCAACCATTTGCGCATGACCATTAGAGCATGCTAATGTTAAAGGAGTATCATTATTTGATTCTGTAGCTTTATCGACATTAAATGCAGCGCTTTGAGTGGCCGTTGCTCTGCAGATGGAAAAAAAAACTTGGTATATAAGACCATCCACTGAGAGATGAAAATATAGTCTCACCTAGTGATATCAAGATCATCACCTTCACTATGAGCTCGACGTAAATTTGCGAATCCGGGGGTAGCAGGTAGTGATACAGTAGGAGCTGGAGGTTGCACAACACCAAGAGAGGGAATTAAACCTGATACAGTTGTTGAGGAAGTGGGAAGTTGTACTTGTGAAGTCATGGTGTTTAAACCCACGGATTGTACTGCAGTTGTCAGAGCACGCCGAGGAGTCTGAAATAACTACTCAGGCATTCTCGAAAGTAGTCCAGAAGATTAGAGCTACGCTAAAATTAAGAATTTGCTTTTTAACAGTCGTTAGTTGCCACAACTTTAAGCCAAAAAAATCACATTAAACTATGACAGAACAACACAGAGCATATGTATTGAACACCGAATACCTGACTAGAAATCGTTCTGCTAACCGGTGTTGATAATTTTTCTAACCCCGTACTAGGAGTGCAAGGAGCTGATGTCGACTGAGTAGGTAAGCTTGTAGCACGAGAAATAGATATATTTTCTAAACAATAGCACAAAATCACTTATTTATCATCCTTTTTCTTCAAACTTGTCTAATTTTCAGAAGGATAAAAACACTACCAGACATGGATTCGAAACGCTGTGGAAGATTTTCGTACATGGCCGTTTGAATTGCAAAACGTTTACGCATATATTCACTCCAGTATTGTGCATTCTAAATTGCTAAGATACGTGATTTTCAAAATCCGTAGGATACTATTTGTGCACCAATTGTACTGAGTCAAATAATCATACCTGCCGACTATCAGCACCATTAAGCATTTCATAGATAGCTGGCATCGAAACATCAGTAAGTGTCAAAGGGTTTGCACTTGCTCCCGATCCAGGTGTCGATGCTTGAGGATCGAAGGGATTGACGATAGGAATACTTGGGGCATATTGCATAAGAAACGGTGACGTTTTTGTTAACATCTCGAAAGCTTCCACTCGAGCTTTCATCTCAGCTGCAGTGATTGGAGAAGTCGGTGATGATTGTATTGAACAGCCGCTCCCAGAAGATGGGAATGCCTTTTAAAAAATGGCTTAGCATATATGAAAACTAGAACAAAGCGGCCTATTCCCACTTACCGGTGTCGTACCATCACCTAAACCAGAGAATAATGAAGCGAACCATGTTAATGCGGATGTATTAGAAAAATCGGCAGGCAGCGATACAAAATTCCCTGGCTGAAAGATTAAAAGTAGCAGCAACTTGAAATGATAGTGAACTTCACGTATATAATTTTAAAAAAAATTTTTATAAAATCTATGCGACATCTAGGATAAGATGAGCATTGACGTTGATGCATCCCTTTTGCGGGATATGCCTACGATTCCGTGTTTAAAGTGATATCGTGATGGCGACTAATTGTGAATCTGCTTTAAACAATGACTTAGGTTGACCAGTCTTGACCAAGTCAGAAAAGTTCGAAAAAAATACGAAGGAAGCTAATGACTTTTTAAAAAAGACAGCTCAATAACAAGAATCACTTTTAGCTTCATTTGTACTTTTAAATATCCGATCGATTACCTGTGAAGAAAATCCAGATAAACTGCACGAAGTTGAATCAAGTGTGGACACATCACAAGTCGACTTCGGTAATGGTGGAACGCAACCAGATGAAACATTCAATGATGAAGTATTCGCATTTGTAACGCACGATGTTTTCTTTCCGCGACGCATAGATGTCACATTCTGACAAAGCAACTCAATAATTCATCACTCCCAACAGACATGAGACTCAATTAAGAATCCCCTTCAACAATTAACAAAATAAAATCGTCGCTCTACAAAGAACATCAAGTACGTGGAAGTTTTTTAACCACAATGATTAACAAACAAATTTAGAGTTGCCTATAAAGGGCAAATTTTTTGGGTTAAATTTAATCTGAAAAAAATAAATAAGTTGGAACAGCAATCCTGGACATATTCACCTTCATCGAAGCCGTAGGTGTTGGTGGTGGTGGTGGAGGTACAGGTGGGCTTCCTTTGTCGATTTGGAACATAGCCCCTCCAACAACTGCTCTTGAAGGCTGTGGAAAAATACCGCTATGATCAAGCATCATCTCTACTATATTTACGAAACCATTTCTCGCTGCTTCCATAACACAGGTCACACCATCCTTAATATAGAAAAATTATAATTTCCTACAGTTAAACTTGAACAGTAAGTAAAAATGAGTGCAAACACCTACCTTGAGTTCAATATTTGGATCCGCGCCACATTTCAACAAAAGTTTGACGATATCTCTATGGCCAGCAGAACAGGCTAACGATAAGGCCGTTGCATCTTCATTTGACGAACGAGAATTGACCTATAATCTAAATACATTTATTGTTGTTATGTTATACACATTTTCTTACAGCACCAAAATATTTCTAATTTATATAAAAACTATTAATCCTACATCAGCTCCTTTTGCTATGAGAAATTCTACAATTTCAGTGAAGCCGTTCTTTGCAGCTTTCATCAAGGCAGTCCGTCCATCATAATCATGGTTCTGAAAAATCCGAGCTGCACGCTTAGGAATTAAAGTTTTTGCTCAATTTCTGTGAATTACGTGAACGTACTAGATCAGCCCCATTTGTGTACAGTACTTGGAGAACATCAAAATGGCCATTTTCAGATGCTAGTGAAAGAGCTTGGTTCATTTGCTGTCGAAATTTCATTGAGCGATCGCCCTATGAAGAAGCTCAAGTTAATATATGACTAATGATTGAAATCGTGATTTTCTATTATACCGGTTTTATGGTAGCAAGAATGTAGTTGACGGTAGAAGCATGTCCTTCTTGTGCAGCTTCCATCAAGGGTGTATTTGTGCCTAAGTCTAGGTCCCCTCCGTATTTCACTAGCATGTCCAACACTTCACTGCATTAAAGTTTCATAACCGAACCTCTTCAATGGCAATTGCTATATTGGAAATAGAACTAACGTGAATCCACCACAAGCAGCTACCGTAAGTGCAGTTTCCATAGTCTCATCAGTTGTTGCATTAACTTGGGCACCATTTTCGAGCAATATCTTCACTACATGCTACAACGGAAACATTTCACTGTTGCATTTACTTCAATTAAGTAATAGTATAGAAGAATGAAAAAACTTTAAACATTGAATAAAAATAAGGATACGAACCACATGTCCTTCTCTGGCTGCTTCCATTAACGGAGTGTAATTTTCATCATTAGTCTCTTCAATATTTGCTCCTGCATCAATCAGCAGTTTAGCCTTAAAACAGAAGCTCGTGAACTCGACGAATTCTCAATTTGAAAATATTGGATCTTTTATTTTTCTAACCAGCTCTGCATGACCTCCACAGCAAGAAAGTGTGAGTGGACTCTCATAAGATTCACTTGTTAAATTGACAGGGGCTCCAGCTTGAATTAGAACACGAGCGACCTGAAAATACCCGTATAGTCCGTAGAGCTCTGCAGAAATACGATTGAAGATTTCTAAAAGATGATAAAGAGCATGGGCAACATAGAGGTACTTCTAAATGGCCATCCATGGCTGCTTCCATAAGAGCTGTGTGCAGTTCTTCATCACGAGTTGCGCGATCGTAATCATCTAATGACAAAAGATATTCAGTAACATCCGTGTAACCTTTATACGCTGCCAAAGTCAACGGCGACTCCTAGAAATAAAATATATTCTTGGAAAACAATGACATCAGAGTCGCACCAGTTACCTTAAATTCACTATTCATATTCAAAAAAGCAGCTTTTGCTCCTGACTGTATGAGAAGTTTCACAATGCTGAGATGTCCTATAATAAAAAAAAACCATATTAAAATAGATCTACGATGCCCAGTGACAAAACTAGAAGAATCAGACGCACTACGATACACCTCGCGTTCCAAGATTACTTTGAGTAGAGTAGAAATATAATTTATTAATATATTAAATCATTACAACCAATCACAGTTGATAGGAAAATTAACCATCACATATCAGTGAATGGTTTTGTAGACTTGAGAACAAATCAAAATTGATGTTTATAAACCACACCTGCGCTTGCAGCCTCCATTAGTGCGCAATGACCATTTTCATTACGCAAGTCCAATTTACACTTCTGTTCAATCAACATACGTACTACCTACCAAATGAGATGTAATTAGCATTAAAAATTGTGTATTACATAAATAAAACAGTTTAGCTTTACATCAAACAACTCAATTACCCTTTCCTGACCAGCAGCAGCCGCATAAATGAGTGGCGTATTCTGGGTAATGGAGTATGCATTGACATCAGCACCAAGGTCAAGAAGACATTTCACACTGCGGACATTACCAGCAGCACATGCTTCCATCAAAGGTGTACAATCTTGCTCCGTAGTAAAATTAGTGGAGCCACGGAGACGTACAAGCACGGCCAGTAGGTCAGATAACTAGAAATGATTGTGCGTTATGCCCGACAAATATGTGGCCAACATCTCATAAAACATAGCATAAACACTTATACGCCAGTAGTTGACATTTCACCGTTAAGATCGATATTGTTACTATTCACTGGTCAAATCAAAAATACAGCATAATTACTGAAAAATTGCAAAATCCCACAATCGAACCGTAGACACCAAATGAGCGATCAGACGTTTTACAACAAAAATAACCTAACGAGAACAAATTATGCACAACTAAGAAAAGATGGCGCAAAACGAAATACGTGTTGGAACAATATTATTTCTCCTCTACAGGTTTTTTGACAACCATCACAAAGTTAGCTTTATTTCGATAATCTAAAAAAGAACACGAAAAAACAAGCTTCCGTAAAAAGAATTGCAAAAAGCTCATCTGTCAGAAATCCAAAATGAAAATGCGTAACTTAACAGTACAAAAAAAAATACGAATAGGTGACTATTGACTTTTCACAAAAAGCATTAAACCTTACTCCAGCAGCGCTAGCCAGTAGTATTAAACCATCGAAATTAGCACCATATAAGGCATCATCTATATCACTAGAATCTCCATGCCGATCCAAATCAGATTGTGGCGGTCCATCTTGCGTTGCAGCCATTAGCGCTTCAACAGCCCGAGTGGGTGGCTTTCTAAAAAAGTATCTGGACTGAAATATTAAAAAGCACTACTCGACCATACCGTAAACCAGCAGCAGCATAGAGGCTTAAAGCGTTATAAAGCATGTCTAGCGCTACTCCACCACCATGATCGAGAAGAAATTCATCTATCGCTTCCGGGGACATCCCCACTATCTCAGGATAAATCGGTATTTCAGGAGCCTGCATCTCGTCGCATAAAGCCTCGAATGCTTGGTCCATGCGCTCCCTCATGGTGGCATTCTCAATATGCAACAACTGCTAAAATACAAATCTTCTTTAAAATTCCATCTGATGGATCATAAAAACAGACCTCCGTAAGAGATACGCGAGAGGCCAATTCTATCTCTGTTAACGACTCCGCAGTAGATGATGAGCCAAAGACGCAGAGAGAGAGATAGTGTTGCAGACAAGCGTAAAGCTAGATCATTACATATGAAGTTTATATACATTTATACAAGAGTGTACAACAAAAAGGAACAAACTGTTTCGAAGAATAGTCAAATTGCCTTACCCTAACACCATTTTCATAAAGAACATAGTAAAGCTCTATCTGATCTTTCTGATCAACGCGTGACAAGTCAGGAAGTAGTTGAACAAACTGGTTGAGTTCCGGAATAACAAGACTGGAATTCGGTGTCACTCCAGTGCGAGAATAATTGGCTTTTATTTTTGCTCTATTGTTCTTCGGAGTAGATGGAGAATTCGGCAGAAAAAGAGGCGAAGGAGATTTCATGGGTCCAGCGGGAGGAAAAGAACGCTGCATGGAAAACTTTAATAATACGTGTTCTGCAGAAAAATTCACAAACTAAAAAAATAAAGAGCAGAATTTAAAAAAAAAACATACTGAAATGGTAGTTGGCGAGCTTGACTGCGAGCGCTTGCCAAGGCGGGTTCGATTCGTACATTTTTCGTTGAAGATAGCTGCACAAGATTCCGAAATGGGAAAGCTAAGGCGTTCGGCAAGCTGAACCATGCACAATTACTCGCAGTGACACTTCCTCATAGATCATGTCCAAAAGACGGCTTACCCAAACAAAAAGGATGAGAAGCTCTTTAATAAATTTCAAAAACTAATAATGGATAGAGTTCACAACTGGAAGATAGAACAGATCGGAATTCCCGAAACTTTTAAAAATTTAGCTAGATATTTTTTATATAAATTACAATACAGTAGTTGTATATTCAGTCCAGAGAGCATCCCTTACGATTCGATCCAATCATCGCTACTGACTACGATGACTATAGAGGAAAATGACAGAATTCGAAAGCGTTCTTAATACAAATCACAACTAAGCCTACCTAAAAAATATACACCGTACCTGATTATCCGCAGTAGCAGTAGAAATATGCTCATCTTCAGCCATTAGTAGTCGACCTTCGTTAAAATGTACCACGTATCTACAACCACAACTTACTATAAAATGCAATGATATCCATGTTTCATACACCAGAGTGAGAAATGTACTCCAACAACAGTTAAAAGAAAGATTAATAAAACACTGACGAGTATAATTAAATTTGTATATGATATCCTACTATACGAATTATATTACCTAGATAAACCTAATTTTAACGCTAAGTAACGTATTAAAAACACACGATTGCTCTACTCCTCACACAACACAAATTCCGTCAATTAGAAATTCATGCTCAATACTGAAGGAAATAAAACGTCGTCCACATTTACACGAATGTGCACTAAGTCTACAACCGAAGTATACTGAATTTAAGGTCAGTAGCGTCACGTCATTGGCGCCAGTGCCTCGAAAAGTACGCCTATATGGCAGGTATTGACGCGAAGCGCAACGGTAGTACGGTCTTCGTCACCACTTTTCGCGTTGTCTTATGGATGCTGTTTATTCTTGTCGGTTTAGTTTTAGGAGGAAAAACAGTGTTATAGTTCGAGGATTCACATAACAGTATTATTAGGAACAATACACCTAGCTAGATATGCATGTGCATTCTATATAGCAACGCTACTGACACTGTTGGTCGATCCGTTCACTAATGACAGTTTGCTAAAATCGATTTTTCATGTGGATTAATTATCGGCCATAATCAGATTTTTCATTGATATCATCCTTCTAATACATGTGATTCATCGATGTTCTTTATATTTTGAACGGATGTAAAGGCTAATAGAAACTTTTTTCCACATTCTATCGCTCTTTACTGTAATCCTATACAATAAATCAGTATGGTAATTCTGCCAGTTTTTTTAGATATTCGAAAGGTTCTGTACGTTTATATGACAATGTTCGACACGTAGGCACATGTGTAATTGACAGGCATTATGCTCTTTACTTTCAACGCTTATTGTATACATACTGACGTACCAAATTGACTAAAACAAAGTTTATTCAAGTTATTCTTAGTTGCGAACCGATATGTACCTGTGGCTACCAATAAAGTCCACTTACGCAATTTTTTTAGAATATGAATTTCAACAAGTTTGAAGTGCTACAAGAATATGTAGAAATTTATTGAAAGTATTTGGTGAAGGTACAGTTCTATATAGAATATACAAAAGATGGTTCGAAAAATTTGGAACAGACGATTTCGACCTACGTGATAAGCACGTTTTGAGCGACTGTCTTTGATCAACGATGATGATGTTAAGACAATAGTAGAGCAAGATACTTTTCTGATAACACTGGAGATAACAAGAATTCGATCTGATTCTGTTCAGCAAGTCATTTCGGATCATACTCGGAAGACAGAATTGATGTGGAAATACTCAAGATGGGTGTCACATAAATTAAGTCTGAAGATTTTGGATGATTTAGTCATCATACCTTATATAAGCCACTATTATTAATGAATTCTTGCCAGCATGTGGGCAAATTGTATACGATATTTTGAAATTGTTTCATCTTTTTATACATACATTTATAGTGACAAACTTCCATGATAGTTCCACAAAACTTTACGTTTACGTCCCATTTGCCTTTGTTGTGATGATAGCTTTCCTTGTTATTGCCTAGAATCTAATAAAGCGTCATCTGAGAGAAGTCACTGTCACACACCGTAATATTAATGCCGTTATTTAGTAAAAGTGGTCCTGAACAATTATCTGTCTACCGTTTAAAGCTTTTCAGTAGGAGTAATGCTGACCGGAATTGTACTGTTCAGTTGTTCAAACGGGCTAATGCGTAATGGATATAATTAGACTGGCAATCGTTCCATACAATAAATATGAGTATTCGTTAATTTTATTCAGTTACAAGCGATAACACTGTCTTTAGATTATTGCTTTGTTATATCAAATCACTCAATTTTTTGGTATTGAACAGTCATCAGTATCATGTTGAATTCTACTTAAGAGCTGTACTGTATATATGCCGAGTTGGTACATTTACAAGAACTGGCGGAAGATTCTTAAGATGTTCCGGCTTGATGCTTTTCGACATGGCACGACTTTTACCGAAGAAATTAAACGACGGATTTTGGAATGGATGACTTTACACATACGAAAGCGCAGAAAGATCACAACATTGATGTTTGAAAATACACTGAAAGCACTATAAGGCTCATATAGTCATGATAAAAAAGTTTCAAAACATTAAATTCTAATGATAAGCTTTGACCTCACTCCAATATTCAGGATTACATAGTTCATAGTTATGACATCATAGTTAAACTAGTTGGCAATAATATATGTAATATGTTCTGAGAACTATGAGAACAATCCACACTAATGCTGCCACAGAGATTCATGTCACACGATGCACTGCAAAAAGACAAAAAAGGTGTGAAGATGCTTCATATAGGTAGTGAGAAAATGATTTTCTTCATGCTGATGCTCGTCCATAGGAGCATAAATCCACAGATCTAGGAAGATCCCAAGTTGGTTGTTCGCGAGACTACGTGGCGCGCCCCCATGAAGGCGAATAGCATGTAAATCGAGTACCAAAAGCGACTGCTGAACAACTCTGCAAAGTAGCTGTGCGAAAATAGTAAGAGATAGTGAAAACGATGTACCTCATTTCGCTGATCTCGGAAGAGCCTCCGATGGGATAGCATTGGGTAGAGCGAGTAAGGAGAGTTTGCTAGAATCCTAGTGGCGGAGTAGACTGCTTATACGAAAAACCACTAAGGAAAAGATCTGTACGTACAACATATGGTTGTTAAAATGAAGTAAAATAATCAGTAATCATAAAAAATCTCCAGACACATAATACCATAATCAATTAAGTTATATGAATGATAAAAACCAAAGACAACAGTTATTACCTGTTTAGAATAATTAATAAGTGGTGTTACTCGTAACATTCACTAACAGAGGTCTCGGTGCTGTTGCTTTCTGTTTTCTTCAGCAAGGAAATGGTTGCTAACATTTGCTCTGTTCATAACGATCCGAATCAGATGTTCAAGATTGAAAAGATGTAATTCAAAACGACCTTTGATAATTTTTGTCGTCTATGCTCTACCGTCAAACTGCGAAGAAGATAAAGTTGAAGCATTTTAAATAGCACTGGAGAAATTCTACAAAGTAGACTACATAAAGCTCTAGTGGTTGCCGCAGGAGAACGTATAAAGAGCATCATGATTGGGTCTACGAACTCGAATTGACTGAGGAGAGATAGTGATTTGTCTGAGTTCTTCATGACGAACAATATGATCAATAGTAACCTACAAACCCAGCAGCACTTATTCCAATAATGAACGTAAGAATCTACTGCTGGAAAGAGCGACAACGAAACAAATAACGCCAAAATAAAAACGTTATACTAATGAGTGTCGCTGTTGGTATATATTTGTATATGGGATTAAACTATCGCCTTCGCATCAGATTTCTCTTTACACGTAAAGGAAAATGCAGTTTCCATAGAACGAAGTTCCAAAGCCACTATTGAGTAGGAATTATATAATAACATAGCTAGCTTTTAGAGACATACCATTATCACAGCATTGACGAGAATTATGAACTGCTTATTAAGCACGTTCATGAGTCCGTAAGAAACACTAACGTGGAGCAGCTAGCGTTGTACGCAAACACTAATTTACGTTCGAGTTCACTAAGCTATGCAGAGAAGCGTCAGAAGAACTTTAATAAGAATAAGACGAGTGAAGCGGCTAGGAGTGGCGAAAAAATTCAAAACGCTGTTTTCCGTCATCACGATGGAAACCTAACTACTTCCAGAAAAGCAAAGTAGAAAATCACCCACGATAAATATCAGCCAATCTGCATGTTGTCTGTCGTCTACAAGCTTCAAGTCATTTTTAAAAGGATTGGCAGAAAATTAGACAATGAACAGCCGTGTAACCAAGCAAGGATTAGAAAAAAGCTTAGTACAATAGAACATATTCAAACAATCAAGAGACTCTCGAGAGTCAAAAGACCATTCTTTATAACATCCATTGATTTTTTCAATTCGGTAGACAAGTGGTCACAGAAATGTTTACCAACCATATGTATGCAAGAATTCCACTATCAAAATTACCTTGTTTTACAATGATATCATCACCGATTTAAAAGGACCACTTTTGCAAGTTCTTCTATAGTCTTATATGAAAAATGGTCAACTGTTGCTCCCAGTTTTCCGTTTTAACATTATGCTCAATTCAAGCAGTAAGAAGACTGATCAGGAACCGACGTCGAAAGCATTATCTTGGATTCGAAATTCCTAAAGATTTTAAAAGGCACTTGTAAGGTTGAATAGGAAATTGCCGTATGCTAAAATTACATAACCAGCAATAACCAACTCCTCTCCTTTGTTACTACGGTTTATGGCAGACGGTGACACACTTTATGAAATGCTCTAAAATCTCGTAATACAAAGGACGTTATTTACGCTGACTATGTCAAATAGACAAACAACATCGACGTACAACTAAATGAGATATTCATGTCGGCGGCCTAGGATTTGCCGCACATCCAACATTTACCCATTTTGTCGATTCGTAAAAAATCCTTTCTCCTTGCATAGCTATTTTTCGACTACAACAAACTCAGCAAAAGAGATTACAATCATCATTTGCTACTCACCGACCTATACAGCTAATGATCAAAAATTGAAAGGATTTTACTATCAGAAAAGTTTATCCTCAATGATAAGTATTATTAGAAATTCATTGTCGTAACCTTCAACGTCAGATTGGAAAAGGTCAACGAGAATGAACACAGGACTGGATAAATTGGATAAGGATAGGACACGATTGCGGAGCTCGTCATGCAGGACACCTATATTCATACCATCTCTTCCATCTACACCCATTTTTCCAGAACAGAAAGTCGCCGTTGAAAATGAGAATCACTCGACGGCAAGACACATGCGGAAATCGAACATATGCTTATAAATGTTGTCTACTTGACACTTTCGTAGTCTCATCAATCTGTCAGGTCACCGGCTTCTTAGTGCGAAGACTCAATTTTGACGTAAATTGGAAAAGTTACGTCATCGACTATAAAGAAAACACTGAAGGGTTTACGACAAAAACATTTTGATTGAAATCCTGTATTTCATTAGTGTACATGGAACCTGCAGAGTCGATAAGAACAACATGAAGGAGTAACTAGACTGAAGAAGGTTAGCAGAATGAACCACATCCGGTCCTCTGTCAGAAGCAGCAGACCGAATAACCGACCCCAAATGTGACAGAACCTAGCCGAGTTGTGTACAAACAAATGGAATCGCAAATACATCTTTGAAGAATATATTTCTTATATATTTAGATAAGATAATAATAATTTTTGGCGTTGATCAATCATTTGTGGTGGGATGCGCCCCCGCATTCATGTTCAACGTGATTTCGTGGAGGTGGTTGAATGCGTGCCTGGTATATACATGACTTGAGTTGACCACTCTTCGCCAAGTCAGTGCCAGTTATCTTACCCAGACTCCTCTGGTACTAATTTACCGACCCCGGAGGGAT
>KN716745.1:0-12292 GCA_000816705.1 Dictyocaulus viviparus | reverse complement strand
ATGCCTGTATTGTCCCCCCGTTCCCCAATTCGGTCCCATTTTTCTTCCCCAGCCTCCTCTGGTTCTAATTTACCGACCCCGGAGGGATGGCGGGCTTGGTAGGCCTGGGGGCGACCGCGAACTGATTCGGGCCGGCGTGTCACTGCGGCACCTCCACCACTGAGCCACTGCGCCCCCTCTCACATATTAGAACTATAAATATGGGACCTCGATAAAATTTTTGATAAAAACGATAGGCAAATTTTATGCATACAATCAGAAGAAAAATCCGAATACTGACCATTTGTGTGAATCTTAGCATATCAAGTTTTAGGCAATATTAGCACAATTTTCCTGCCTTAAAATTCCTTTTGCAACGCTTTTATATTTAATTATTAAAAAGCAATGCTGCAAGTAGTGTATGTTGCAACCATTTATAAATCATTGATTTGCAATTTATCAGCACTGTTATGGAAAATAAGGAGGCGCCCAGCCTTGGAGATGCCACAGTGACACGCAGTCCTGAATCAGTTTCGCGTCCGCACCTCAGGTCTACTAAGCCATCATTCTGAGATCGGTAAATTAGTACCAGGGAAATTTGAGTGAGATAAAGAGCTCTGACTAGATAAAGTGTGATCAACGCGTATCGCTGTATAGACTAAGCTGACATTTAATCACCTCCTTGATATCGAATTGTAGACGATTGTGTGGGTATATCCTGCAACAGCGGTTGTTCAACGCCAAACCTGCATTTTGGAAAATATTCTCGCTAACGTATTCAACTTCAAATTTATTTCGCAATCTTCAACTTTTCAGTACGGTAATAGTAACTGATTTACTGTTGTTTTTATGTTTTCGGTATCTCTTTTTGATCCGATTATAACCAACAAATTGTATCTCACCGTGGCAAACTAGAGCTAGAAATTTCTGTCACTCTATTTTTGTTATGCAAAAACATGATATAAGTAGACAGGTGGTGGCATATGATGTTCAAAGCTTCGTGCCTCGATAGCTTTCCGCGTGACGATCAACTGCATTAAAAAGGCCTATGAAGGAGGCATAATCCTCATTGAATCAAAACCTGGTGTTTGGTGGACAGAAAAAGTAACAGAAACAAAGTAACATAATAAACGAATGTAACATTTAATCGATCAGGCTAGTAAGCCTAAAACATAACCTGCACCATCAACATATGCTGCATAGAATCTTACCTAAATCGTATTCGCTCAGTAGAAATAAACGCAATGATATTCAATTCGAGAATCTGATCGAACTTGCAATTACTCGTTTTTCTTATATCAATAGACATGCCACTACTCGCAACTGAAGGTGATACGTGGCAGAACTCAACTGCAAACAACCTGCCTTCCTCCTCATTCTTGCGTTCTACCCAGTTGATAGCGATAGTTTCGCTTTTAGCCCTGGTCTTCAGATCGTAAATATATCGCATTCTTCAGCTCCACCGAAATAATCCTCACAAGGTGTACAACTCGACGGCACATCAACTACGTAGTATTCTTAAATACGGTAGCGTCGTAAATTTTGGCCCATATATAATTCAAAGGTATTTATCAGTAATATATTATAACTACCATATTACCTCAGTAATACCTAGTTTCTTTTCACCAGTCTTTTGGATACTGCTTTTATTTACACCAGACTTTCGTAGTATAATTGCTCGTCAATAATTGTCGTGTATTTCGTTGACAACTACACAATTGTTTCATCGTCAAATGATGCTAGTCCATAATCATTCTGGAATGCATCACCTACTAGAAAATTTTTTGGAAAAGATAGTGCAATAGCTGCTCCATCTGATATCACTTGGAAAATTATAACGATTGAATTTCTGTTTACGAAACAATTAACAATACTTTACTGTTGCTAAACTGCCAAAATATGCTTGACCTACACTACATTTACAAAAACATATTAGCAATAACATTTGCTTGCTATTATGATAACGAAAAATAATCTTCCGGTTTGGTAGGTTGACATCCATCATTCTTAATCACTTGATCGCCAAAACGATATTAGTTCCCTAGCTTTGTTTCTGGTTTGTCTAGCTTCTCTGATTTGTTTACTTAAGGCTAATCGTAATGGCTGTTTACGTCTGTGTAGAATTGGAGTCGATGGCTGGACTTCCGGATATCATCAACTGTTTGGTGAGGGCTTCAAAGAAACTTGTAACGAATTATACACACACTGATCATTAGGAGTAGAATTATTCTCTAAACGAATTACGCACTCAGTGATTTCTTATACATTCGATGTGAAGGTTCATTTAAATCATATCATAGGTGCAGACGTGGTTCAATACCGCTGCATGACAGTTACCGTCGTTTACGGTTCAACATTAATCTATTGGAAAACATTCTATATAGGCGCGAAGACGACTCAATCGTCCATATGATGATTCTAAACAATCTGTCGCGAAATTCGGCTGTGAAAGATAGCTTGAAGGGTTTGGCCTATCATAATGAACAAGATCATGTTAACTAACAGTTCATGATCCTGAGCTCCTCAACGGACGTGAGAGCCTTCTGATGGATAATTCTATAAAGAACTTACCCATATCATTGTGATGGTTTCGTTACACGAATGTTGCTGTTTACCTGAATTTTTTCACGGAATCGAGCTTCGAGTCTGCTGGATAAGAGAAGATACACACCTGTCCATTCGTGTTTAACGTGACAATGTGGAGGTGGTTGAATGCGAGCCTGATACCCGTGTACAGTGACTCGGGTTGACCACTCTTCCCCAAGTCAGTACTATTTATCTTAAATTCCTTTGGTACTAATTTACGGTCTTCGGTGGTATAGCAGACTTGGTAGGCCACGAAGGCATCCGAGAACTGAGTGGGGCCTGCGTGTCACTGTGGCACCTTCAGCACTGTGTTATTGCACCCCCGTCTCTTCTATTATAGCAACTGTTCTCCAGATCCAAGGGTTGCTGCTATCTCGAGCTCACCTTTTTGCTACTACAATTCTTTTCTGGATACGTGAACGTTTCCTGTGCAACGTGAAGAGTCAGTACGCTTAAATCAACGAGCCAGCAAGAGATTGACACTAGACATTTTAAGTATCGCGTAATTAAGAAAATTATTTCAAAGTTTCAGCAAAAGCATTAGAAAGGAACGCACTGGATTCATGTTAACGATGATTGTTGGCCAGAGCTGCAAGCTTTTGGATTATATTGGATATCAAAACTACTAGAAGAGGACTACCAACCTAGTTGTTAGATTACTTACAATTGTCTTGGGAAAATCTCGTTATACTTAGCAAATTGCACCAAAGAATGAAAAGAATGCACAAGAGTTATGTTGGCTTCGGTAGTCATATGGTTTATGGTTTATTATCCCAAACTTGGTTGACATACCTTAAACCTGGATAAATAGACCCTTATTGAATACAAAGAAAACTAATGTGACAATATAAACATGAGTTTTGGAGAGTCAGCAAAATAAAGAAACGTTGAATGGAGCCTTGAGCAAAGGAGGAAGAAAGGATGTCGAGAAGAGTTCATGTGATTTTATACTTTTGAATGGTTTGATATAAATGATAAGTGATGATGTGATGATGACTGATGATGTAGTGATTGTAGTCGTTATGTCATTAGAACAAAGGTTGGAGAATGGATGGAGGTAGTAGCAGCTATTTGTTACGAGGACTACCTTTTCGCAATTTAAGGTGGTTTGTCATGCCGTATTTTTCCTTATCACAATTCTCTTTTAATTATTAAGAATCACGTGGTAACAGCAACAGTGACACGCTGCGATTCCTTGTCTCGTATGATCTAATGATAGGGATTTTCAGCTTCAACGAAGTATTAAATTCACCGTGTCGAAAGATCGTTTGAGTCTGTGTGACAGGTGTAGTGCCAGAGATAGTTCGATTCAACAAATCGGTTCGGCCACCATTCATTCCACACCTCTTATTCCTACATCAACTCCGTCGTCTGCATCGATGGAATTTATCGAGTCATATTCAAGATCAGAAAGCGTAGGCAGTGAAAGAAATGAAAATTTCAAGAGTGAGGTAGGCACAATCCAATTTAATCAGCATCATTAAAAAATAGAAATGAACGCGATAAATACATTTGTATTATATTTTGTTGCAAATCTTAATTGTGTGACGAATGCTATCAGATAGTGTCAAGCCATGTTTTGAATTGAACGTCATCGACACTTCAGTCACATAGCAACATTTGACATTCTATATTCTGGGTGCGCTCCAGCAATTTTCACTAAATACTGATGATGACGTCTAGGAAAAGAAAAGTACAATATTACCCAACCAGAAAACGCGGAGAAGCAGTCCGATTTGAGCGTGCATAGCAATTTCTCGAAGAGTGGCATCATTAAATAATCCAACACTACTTAAACTGTCGAATATTTCATCTAAAAATGTCGTTTTTATGAAACATTCTCATGAACGCTTCTTTTTGCTTAAAATTTTTTTTTGTTATAGATATGAGAGAACTATAAATTTTAAATAATCAAATCATAGAGCTACTGCGAACTGAGCAGCTCGCTAGTACATTCTAAGGAAACTTTATTATTAAAAGTTACAATATCTTTGCCTAGCTAATAGTATAAGGACAAGCATTGGATTAATCTATCTCTTTCGAAATATGCGTCACTATTTAGTTATCCTGATGTAATTGTAGTGTTTGAATGGGAGTGGTCTCTACAATGACTTTAGGGGAACACTTTGCTTTCAAGTCAGAACTGCTTACTATTCAAGATCATTCTGCACCAATTCACCAGCATCAAAGAATGGGAAGGGTTCTTATGTGAACTCTACAATGATTTCTAGAGTACTCCAGCTCGGGTATCATTGTGTGACTTTCCTACTACTCAGTTACGTGTTAGTCAAATTAAACGTGTTGCAGTCCCATCAAATTTTAGAGCTTCTATGGAACAAAAAGTCTAATGCTTCTAACGTTGAGCAAAATTCAATCTAAACCTTTTCACTTTTGGGAGACATATCTGGCAAATTTTCATGATACCTTCACGAACAGGTCATAGTTATTTGTCTAATTTCTTCCAATCTGTAGCTTGTGTAAGCGAAGTCGAGTGGGTGACACAATTTAAAAACAAAATTAATATATGGCTGAAAAAAGTAAATACCTAGTTTCAAATCTGGAATTATACAAGAAATAAATGTTTATTTACCAATAAAAAATGTATCATATTGCAAAATTAAGTCTCATCCTGCAAACGAGGACATAGATGAAATGGATATTGTTGCGTGCGGATCTGAACTTCTGCAGCAGGTATCAGCTAACTTCCTCTCCTACCAAAAAAAGACTAGGATGACTTTCACCGATTCTGAATTATCGTTAATCAAAGAGAAAAGCGCAAGCTCGCCAAAACAATGTCAGGTTTGTCTTACACAAACTTTTCTAGCGTTCTAGATCAGATATCTGCATGGTGCCATATCTTCGTTTGAATATTCATCAACATGCACATTTACGTGTATGTTTGAATGCTTATCGTCTTATATTGTGCAATTATATGATGAGAAATCACTTTTTGCTGATATTAAGGCAGAATATTTATTATTAAGCTATGTGGACACTGGATTACAGCGAAAAATGTGCGAGCCCATGTTGCAACTCATCTAACTATAAGAAGGTACATTTACTCATACTCATACTCATAGTTAGATTCCACATTAATTATGGTTTATGTAAGAAACATTAGAGAGCTTACTTGTTTGCTTAGATTGTCTGTCTTCATATTGTGGAGATCTTAGCAATTATTCTATTTGTTCATTTAGCTTGAGACTGTCGTCCACGACGACATATTCTTTCCCATGTGGATGCATGTTTTAAACATATTTCGTGGCACTAATTTAGCATGAAAATGTGTATCCGAATGTTCATGGTAAATATTCGTCGAAAAGGACGTTTGAATCCTCGTCGTTCTCCTTCTACAACTCATTCTTTCCACCTATCATTTACTGCTCTCATAATATGACCATCTCATTCAGTTTTTTGTAACCTAGTATTTATCCTGTGTTTGGAGGTTGTGATATACTCTGAATGTCTGAACCTCCATAATGTTAACTTTGTCGGTCATCTTGACAAAGACGCCATTCCAGAGCTCTGTATCTATCTCACAAATTCCTTAATGTGTTCAATATCAACCAGTGTGCTGGCCAAGTAGTAGTGCCTGAAGGACAGTGGATCGACAATACGGGCGCCTTTTCCGGGTTCTATTAAAATATGGTAACTGCTTGGAGAAGTCAAAAAGCAGCCGATACAGCTCTGCTTTTCTGCATGAATCAAAAATTCATAGAAGCCGCAATATGTACTTAAGTTATTCATTTTTTAAATTCATCAATTTCACCTTGGCTTCATTCCTAACATGGGCTCCTCATGAACGTGCCTCTTGCTAGTACATATAACTGTTATAATATAGTCTCTACATTTTTCGTAATCTTTGTAACAAACAGTGAGATATGATTTGCAACTATTTCTAGATGGTTATTGCTTTTATTCTACTGATTATATTTGTTTGTTTTTTCACATTTTCCCCAAAGGATCGTCTGCCCTTAGTGATACTCACAAACAACAATTTTTCATGGTTTGCAGATTTACTTAGGGTCATTCTACTCTTTGCTTCGAACACGCCCTTGGCTACGTTATAATCTCAACAACTGAAAAAATAAAGCATTTCATTTTTTCTTCTTTCTAAAAGCTAATCAAACACTGAACAAGTCTTTACTCATCATGCAGGGCAATGATATAGTGAAGAAATTACATATCATAACTCACTTCATTTCATCTTGGGCGTTGATGAATTTTATTCTCCAGCTTTATGTTGAATCGAATCTTAGTGCGGAAAACGCTGTGATCTGATCCAGTGCAATTTAAGGTTTCAAGAAGATATTATCTTCTATTAGTATAAATATAACTGGTGGCTATGTTGTTCGTTCCATCAGGCCATTTCCATATCCATTTACTTTCCGTTTCCACAAGCAACAGTTTTGCATGGAAATAGTGTGCTGCGGACAAAAATGTCTTTAGGCTTTCTTCATTTCTAATTTTGATGTACTATTCTAGTCTCTGATCCGATGGTTTTTCATAAACCTACCATTGTTGAATTAAAATCTTCTGAAACGATTTTATATAAAAATTCTTGCTCTGAGACCACTTTTTTCCAACTGATTTCAGAGTGTATCTTATTTGTTCTCATCAATTGCATCAGTTGTTCGGTAAATGGTGTTGCTGTTAACTAAAAGAGCAAGGAATGGGTGCACAACATAGTTCCCGCTGCAGGCATTTTGTGCAGGGACCTCTTCATTTTGGGATCCATTCGCTACGACATCTAATATTAGTTTTTCTATTTTTGGTCTTCCATGTTAGTATTACGAGGAATTCAGTGGGTCCTGCGGCTTCTATACTAACGCAGACATTAAATTTTACCTGCAGTCTAAAGAGAGCCCTGTTGGAATATCCCTAGATTGTTACCGCAGCAAATAGTTTCTATGGATCAAAGCAATCTTGTCAGCGTGCGATCTCACTTCTCATCATAACGGTGGTGAATCGTAATATACGATTAGACTTCGCAAGAGTTCTGTGTGAAAATAGAAGTGATCCTCTTCACATAACAGTTCTACAACCAAGAAAACCTACTTCTCATGTCAATGCGAGTAACAACGGAGTATTGAAGAATAATGTTCTTAAAGAAAATAATACATTATATGAGATCTTTTGGACTGCTTTTAGTACATGATTTTTGATGAATTTCAGTTAATTTGTTTAATTTCGAATGGATCCTTTCCAAACATGTAACAGGATATAAGAATTGACGTGTTGCCCTACATAAAAGCCTATGCTTAGACCGCATGATAATTTACAGAAACAAAAAAAATTCCTTAGCAGTGCACGTTAAGTTAACGACTTTACCTTAGAATGAAGGATTTCTTCTTTTTTTTTCCAGTTAAAACTACCAGAAGTAACTTCAGATTACGATGTACTATTTGTGGTCAAGGCTTTGATCGCATGAATCGTGCCTCTATTCATATCGATAAGTGCCATTCCGGAGATCCGATGGCTAAAGTGGAGTCGGCTATGTGGGCTTTTTAATGTATTAAAAATAAACATAAAACTTCATAATTAAATGTGCTTGTGAGGCGGAATAGTACGAGGAATTTCGCTTTACGTAAAGCTACTAATTGTTAGTTTCATTCTGCACATGTCTGAAAAAGTTTCAGAGTATGAAGAATGATTGTTTGTTTCATGAGATATAGTAAGTAACGTTTGTTTCTCAACGATTGGTTGGTTATGGCATAAACTGCATAATGATGAATATAGTTGCAATTATCTATAATATATATTATAAATACGTATCCATTACTGACCTCGCAGATGAGATGCCTGTAGAAAGTGATAATCTGAATACAAACTTGAGAAATGCGTTCCAAGAAAATGTGTTTAAAATTTTGAAACCTCACAAAATACAAATTAAACTTTCAAATCGTAAACAGTTTTGGAGAAAACTTTTCAATGAAATGTGTATCATCATGATTTCTTATGATCCCGGAGCGATTTCAATGGAAACCAGCAAAGTTTTCCTATGTAGATACTGTGGAATTTTTTCGATTTCGTGGACTCATATAGCATAATATCCTTTTTTTAAGCATTCCTCAAGTGGCCAATCTGTAATACGTTTGATATCCTCTAGATGGAAATCGCTTATAGCCGTTGTCATGAACGGATTTGATTGTTTTTGTGCTTGATACTGCCACGCGGTACTTGTGTGATGGTTGTGTGTGAGTGGAAGGCGTCGAAGTGGGCTTTACCTCAAACTTGGGTAATTAAACCTTTATTAACAATCATATAAGAATAAAATAAGTGGTTGTACTACAATAACGAAAGTCTAATGTAAGAAACTATACAACTGAACACTGGTCTATTGGTAAAGCCATATTTATAGGTTTGAAGAATGGGCGTTTCCAGAAGACAGGGTCCAAATTAAATTTATAGCTGGAGATAATATTTACTGCGGCCCTTTGCGGGAGTCTTCTTCAAAGAGAATGTGTAAATTACAACTAAGGGTTGTGTTCGTCGAGCAACGGTTGTTTACGCTGCTAGAAGGTCAACTATTATATGTCCTACTGGCATATGATGTCAAAAAGTAGATAATTGGTTACTTTAGTTTGGTCGATTTTTCGACAGCCGTTGTCTTTATACGTGCCACGTATTCAATCCACTTAATTCAAGTCTCAACAATTTACGTCTTAAAACGTCTTGGATGTAATGTATGGTAGTTGATATCGATCAGAGTGTTGTATTTCTGCATTCTCCATTCATGTACCATACTTGAAATTTCTAGTCCTATCACTATGATCGGTCCTTATATATTATTGAATGGTTTTCATCCTATTGATGCAATAATTAGCTACCAGAGAAGTACGGTAGGTAGAGTCGTAGCACTGAATCAAATCTGCAGTCCGGTGTTCGTACGAATATTCGTCTTTCCAATGCGACATTGGTAACATATACAATACATACATTTTTCATATGCATTATTTGACCTTAGATTATATCATAAACCTGTATTTTCGGGAGTATTGTTAAATTTATTCAACATTCGTTTCGTCTTAAATACACAGGCAAGGTGAATGAGTTATTCAAAGAACCTTACTACATTGTACTTTGAGAATGATTTCTTGTGATGTAGAAGAAATATGGCAAGGAACTTTTTTACTGATTAGCGAAGGATCTTAATGTTTTACGATCAAACTCGGAAATTTCTCTGTACCAATCCCATTTTGAGGGCAGTTGTCGAGGAAGATGTTAATGTTCTTTCTATTCTACAGCTCCTTGTCTGATTGTCGTCATTTTCCCTCTCCATTATGCGACCAGCACTTTGTGTTTCACATTTGTCAAACATTGTTCTCTATCTCATAAATGAAAAATATTCTAAAAGCGCGAGTTGCGAAATTTGACTTGAGATATCAAGAGGGTTTGCTGACTACTTACTATTATTAAATAGCCCATTGACGAACGAGTACAAACGCTATACGAATAGCACGCAATGTCGTCGTTTTCCGTTCAATGATTGATGATTAAATGATTCTCAAAACTCAAACATATCATTCAATCAGCTCTTCTCCTATATGTCTCGTCCTTTTCATTACTCCTTATTTTCTGAGAACGTCTTTGGTACATTCAAGACTTGATTTCTTCGTTTCGACACCTATCTATCGATTTTAAACTGGTTTCCTTGGCATCGCTGGTTTTCCATTAACTATGTTTCCTTCTTATTTCATTCCTAGACAGTCCTATTCTTTTCTCTACTTTATTTAATTCATTGAACATTATCTCTGCTTTGTTGCTAGCTTCCTGTAAATAACAATGTCATTTGTGAAACAAAGATATAATAGGAAGTTTTCAACAATACGATTGAGTCTTTTCTGTCTACCTAAAAACTTCATTATCCATTGCAAATAAAAATTGAACCGCCTTGATAAAATCGTACAGTTTTGCAAATCTCTTTTTTAGGTAAAAATAATCAGGATCCCGTCGAAAATCTGTGCCTTTGTAGCGCAAATTTAATAATGGTCATCTAATACTTTTAAGTAGGACTGTTCCAGTCCTGAGGCGACAAACTCTTATAATGTATCCTCCTTTTCTATGTTGCTCATATTTTACTGTGGTCGACGAAGATTACAACAAATGGTAGACTTCATTTTCAAAAGAATGTTCGATGTCTAATGTCTGTGAATTTGATCTCCTGTAAGTCTACTACATGGAATTCGATGCGTTTTACAACGTTAGAATTGCTATTAATTTAATCTAATGACTTCTATTGTGTGTAGGAAGCAAACAATTTTTCAAAAATGTATCGCATCACCGAACTTTTTGAGAACATTCTAACGACACCTTTTTTATCCTACATTGTTCTTGATCTCCTTCTATTGATCCTTTTTGTTTAAAATTTGAAATTTAAAATTTTTCTTGAAAGATTCTTTACCCTTGATATATCAGTCGTGTTCCATGGTTTGGAGATTTACTATAGGTTATTTAGGCTCAGGTTACTTTTTATTTCGAACGTATTCTGGGCTACGTTCTAATCTCAACAACTGAAAAAATTAGGCATATTCGGAGTTTTATTTCCCAAATCCAAATTAAAAATTAAACAGATCTTCACTCATCTAACACTCATGTATGGATATGATATAGTCGAGAAATTACCTATCGTAATCGACCTCATTCCTTCTTGGGCGTCAATGTATTTTATTTTGCAGTTTTTCTTTGAGGCGAAGGTTAGCACGGAGTAGGCGGTGATCCGATCCAGTACATAGTGTTGCAACTATCAATGTTTTTCGAGACGTGTCGTGTTAGCATCAAATAACTTATGCGCCCATGATTCGTTTCATCAGATCACTCCCAAATCTAACAACATTCCATTTTCACAAAGACGATTTTCCCCGAAAATGTTGTGCTGATAACAAGAATGTCGTGAGAGTTTTTTCATTTCTAATTCTGAGTCCTTGTATCACTTCTGATCCAGTCGCTTTTCATAACCATTGATTGTCACATTGAGATTTCCAAAAACGAATCTATGCGAAAATCCTTGGTTTGAAATTATTCTTTTCCAACAGCGTTCAAAGCGCGTTTGTATAAGCAGCAACGGTTTGTGTACAGCAAATGATGGCTTGATGAGTCGACGAGATGACCAATTCACAACATAGATCACGCAACGATATTTCGCTTAGCGCTTTTGCTAAATAAACTTAAAAAATAAATAATCTTTTTTTTAGGTTGCCTTATGTCTACTGACGTCAATTTCTTTGTATTCCTCGTCTACTGCTGTAACTATTACTTACAATTTAATGCGTTCATCAGTCTTAAGCATCACCTGGATCACCTGGATTCCCGTTGATCATCGACTGAGTCGAGCGGGCACCAGTAAAACTTCCATTTTTCCCTATCGCGCGCAAGGGTAGTCCAGTGAGTTCTTTTCGCTCTAGGGATTCGTCGAGCATCATAATCCCTTTCTAGAGCCTTGGTGAAGAGGTCAGACCACCGGGCTGGTGGTCTTCCTGCAGTGCGTTTGATGTCCAGTGGAATCCAATCACTTACAGCTCGTGTCCACCGGTCATCATCCATGCGCATCACGTGTCCGGCCCACCTAATCTACGAAAGCCGAAATCTTTGTTTGCCGAAACAACTCTAATTTAAGCCACAAAATTCTTACAGTTTGAAAAGCTCAATGCCGCGATTTTTACTAGGAGGAATATATCAACACGATCGGATCTTCCTCACAACGAGGTCGGCAATTTATCAACGAGAT
>KN716744.1:52177-65529 GCA_000816705.1 Dictyocaulus viviparus | reverse complement strand
TTAGTCTATTTGTTATTTCCTTTGCATCTTATTATTATTATTATTATTACGTTATTATTATTATTATTATTATTATTATTATTATTATTGTATTATTATTTAGAATAAACGACAATCAGCATTGAGGACACGGCAAACTCGTCCGGCATAGTAAGTTATAATTAAATTACTTTAACGTTATATTTCAACCAGCTTCCAGTAGTAGAATACTTTTGCCTGCCACGCGAGGGATTCGCTAGAAGTTGGTTGAACGTTTAAAAAATTTCTAAACGTTTTACTCCGTATGAATATATTGACTCAGCGAGAAAAAATACTTGTACTCTTATGAAATTTACGATGGTGGGGTGGACATTAACATTTTGTTCGTTTTCGGATTTGATTGATATTTGAAGGGTGGCCGGATCGGCGATGCGGCTTCTTCCGACTATCGCGTTGCGGTATTCGGAGCTGGTGGAGTCGGCAAATCCTCGATTGTACAACGATTTGTCAAAGGGACATTCTCAGAAAATTACGTCCCAACAATCGAAGACACTTATAGACAAGTACGAGACTCACTCACTTATTCGACAAAAACACTCTAAGTTATTATTTTTGTACCTCATTTTTTCATCGCTACAATTTTCCGTCACAGAATCTCAACTGTTTCTAAAGAAAGTATGACGTACAGAATCTATCTGTAGTATCGATTCCTTTAAGTGTTATCGAATTTGTTTGTTATATAGAGTCTTTTAGTAAACATTACTATGTAAATGTCAATAGCCATCAAAGAAAAATAACAACAATAGTAAAAAAATCATGAAAAGAAATACTACTATCGATTGAAAAATATCGATCTATCGTCCACTTGGAAATCCGTTATGACATAATAGATTTTTTCCTAACCGAAAAAAAAAAACGTATGCGAAAAACTATAATCATTTTTATAATGATTTTCCCGTTGAAATGATGGTTATTAAGATAATTATTGCTAAAAGAGTTCTAGAAAAAAGAAAGAGTAGAAAAAGAAAAGAAAAGGTTTTTTTTTTCCCTTCATATCCGCCAATGCACTCTATTGACAAAGTGTTATTTAAAAGATTTAAGTATCACAAATAAAAAAGCATTGTTGTTGTTGTTGTTTTTTTCTCCCTCATCACTTCCGCAATCACCTTAATTTTGTTGTCGTGGAAAATTTCTTTCGTGCAATAGTCCTCTTTATGTCGATGTTTTTTCTTCTACCTCTATCGCAAAAATCTAATTGAGTTTCAATTTACGTTCTAACTCATTCTTAAACTCAGATCTTTAGTGTTCAGAAATAGAAATAGTACATTTTTTTTTAACGAGAAACAAGAAAATAAGAGTGAGGCAAAATTAGAAACTCGAACTCAACTGAACTAACTCGATTAATTCGTATATGTCAAGAAGCTGTTATGATCGTCAACAAACCAAATATCATCTTACCTCCCCCTCATTTTTTACAGAAATAAAAACAAAATGCATTCTATTTTATTAAATAATTCAAAATGGACGGATAGCTTTCTTTTTCTATTTTTATTTCATTTACATAATGAAAATGGGCTTAGATAAATAATAGCTTTAGCGATAGAATGCATTTTTATTTATTTGTTGTTTTTTTTTCAATAAATATCACATAAATATCAATATGAGCATTTTGTTTATGTTGTTATAGTAAGAATTATTGTCAGTAAACGTATTTATAGAAAAAAAATATATTTATTATTCATTGTGGATCTCGTATGGCATCCGGAAAATATTTACTGAAAGGCTAACTATACAACGAAAAACAATACTGAGGAGGTAAATGCCTCACATTAATCGATGTTAAGCTAACAAGATTCTCTTACTATTAAGAGCTTATCGTCTACCATTGATTTGTTCTTCTATAGTAATCAATATAGAAATAAAAAATGCGCGTAATTTTTTTTTACGTAGATGAAAAACGAAATATCAAATGTTTTTAGTTTATAGAAATATTTATATTTTTATAATTATTATTATTACAGGTAATTAGTTGTAATCAAAAAAACGTGTGTACTTTACAAATCACCGACACCACTGGAAGTCATCAATTTCCAGCAATGCAACGGTTATCAATTTCAAAGGGACACGCATTCATATTGGTTTATTCGGTAACGAGGTATGTGAGGTTTAAGCTGAATCGTAGAATATAGAATACTAAGACTCTTGAAGTAAAATGATACCCCGTCAAAGCGTATTAAACGTTCAATTCGTCTCGTTTAATGAAAAAATCCCAAAGCATTAAATGGATAACCGGTCTTCACAGTGTTACAGAATATAGCGCCCAAATAATTAAGGGTTCAGTGCAATGACGAGGTTACGGTAACTACAGTAATTGAATTGAATTATCTGCGTCCTTTATAATTGTGTTCAAATGTGACATGTTTAAAAACAGACGTGAAAATACGTCTGATCCGAAGGGTTGATAATAATTGATGTAGATGAACAGTCATGGGTGATAATGATAGAAGATTCTATGAATATCAGAAGATGACAAACAGAAGAAAAACTCATCATTAAAATTGAGGAATTTTTTATCTCGTTTCAAAAAGACTCATGGAACTTCGTGACATTTGAATCGTTTCATATTGGAATATAGAGAAAAAAATCTGAAAGGATTTTTACTTGTTGATAAAACGTCTTCTGAAAATTACCGTAATTATGAATGCATATTTGAATTTGCATGAGTCCATAAAACATTCAGCTTAGAATGACGTCATTTATATCATCGATGACCTGTAAATAGAGAAAATAACATTGACGATTATTTTCACTGGTTGTACATTTTATTTATTCTCCTAGATTATCATAAATCCTTTGCTTTACTCTTATCCTTTTAATTACAATACGTCAGTAGTTAACGAATTTTGTTTATATGTAATAATTATTGTGAACTGAGGGCAAATTCATACCGTATTCCTCGCTGTAACATCGTAGAACCTCATCGTTTTGTGATCAACAACAAACGGTATGGACTTAATTCTATTATTGTATTATATACATTGTCTTGTAACATTAATTAGAATAGAAAGGAGGATAGAAGCTGATTAGAGTGCATTGATTTTTCTGACATTTCCTTCAGGCGTTTTTTTTTTCACCATAATTCAATTTCATATTAATATTGCACAGACGTTTTTTCTTCTTCTGTCTTTGTTGGACAAATACGATATGAACATTTAAAGTACATCATATTTTGCAATGAAATATATCTTCTAGTTAGTATTATATATTTGTTATTCACACATGAATAGCTTAAAGTTCATAAGAAGTCCACGAATAATTATAGGAGTTTTTTTTTCCTCTCTTGCAGAAAATGATGAGGTAGGGAAATCAGATGTAAAGGTCGAAGCGTTTCAGTAATACTGAGAAAGTAAAAAAAAGACGTTTAAAAGTACAAAACACATTAACATATAAATGTTTACTTGTTTATTGATCTACGATCGAAATTCATGAGAGAATTGTTGACAAACTAGCGATATCCTTCAATCTTTAACGAGACGATCAATACGATACACGTCGTTGTGTTCTTCGAAAAATCGAAAAAGTTCTCTATTCTTTCAGTACGACAGACCATTTTTCATTCGCCTTTACTTTTTCTAAGACTAAGAATATGGGTTAATTTTTCTCGTTCTCATATCGATCAGAATGGAAAAAAAGTAATCCGAGATTCAAATACTTACATCTTTATGCACTTGTGCTATGTTACTCTATCATGAAGCAATTTTAGCTCGGTGCTTAGAAAAAGCTTCAAGTCGTTTGTAAGCTGATGAGTTTGCGACAGAATCATCTACGAGAATGAGTAGCCATAATTATACAGCGTTTGATGATAATCGCAAAATCATTGTATTGATCATATTCGTAATCGATCACTCCATTTGCTCACTGTGAAGTTGAAAGCGAAAGTTGGTATCCCATAGGAATTGATCAACGTCAAAGCTTTGTGCTTCATCCTCTGTCGAGTCATAAAAAGGCACATGTGTTAGTCTATGTGGTTGAAATGACATATTTAAATATCGTTTATGCTTTTTTTAAGTCAGTCAGCTTCTATTATTCTTTATAGCCTATCGATGAAAAGAATTCCTATTCGAAAGCGGTACTACGGTAGAGGAAATTTGATACATTCGATTTATTTCAAGTTCATCTCATAAAATTCTGTCAAAATCAATTTATTTCTTTTTTCTACCTTAAATTCAATTTATCTCGATATTTTCAGAGATTCCTCAATGCGATAAACTCAAGTTAATTTTGTCTTTAAAGCTTTCCAACTACCTCTCATTCCTCTGCTCATCATGAACCTCATTCAATAAAGGGAGGAACCATATAGAAATCTTTAGTTTCTCATGGTTCCAATCTTGTTCTTTATCAGTTTATTTAGTTCGTTTATAACTAGGTAAACATATCAATTAGATCAGCTGGTTGTAAGATCAAATCGATCAATTAGTTACAAAATAAATCTGTTGAACGAATTTTCTTTTTCATATCTTCATATTTAAATTGCAAGTATCCTCATTGAGTTCTGTGTTAGTGCGAATTTTTATAAGATGAATAATTTTGAGATTTGATCAATTCGTCATTTATTTTGACTTGGGCGTTCTTTTTATGTGCCATTATTCGTCGATACGGTAGATTTGTTCAGCTACTGTACGATGACAGATCGTTAATAATGAAAAACCTTCACGTGATTAATAAATACGATTCTTTGAGTCTCATGTAGAAACCAAGATAGTCGTCACTCTATGAGCAATCCCTCTATGAGGATATAGGACATTACAGAGAGAAAATGATTTCTATACTGGTGTTTTTTCAGCAAGCAATCGTTAGAAGAATTAGCACCAATAGTGAAGACGTTAGTTGAAGTGAAAGGTAACAGTTTATCAGATGTGCCGATTATGTTGGTTGGTAACAAAAGCGACGATGAAGAAGTAAGTAAATATTGTAAAATTCATATATGATTTAAGTTATGTGTGTTTTCACGATAGGTGTTTACGATATTACCGTATTCTAAGGTGAAAGCTTAATTATCGATTGACGCAATCGATTCTCGGAGGCTTTTATCTATCTGGATACCAACAATGACACAATAGTATATATTTGGTATCTGTATATTGAAGCCATGTCAAATAATCGATAAAATCGATTATCTTCAAAGTGCGCAGTACCTGCTGTATTGATGAGTCATTGATAGTGATGTTCATGAAGCATAATCGATTTTTTTAATAAATTATTATACAAAGTAGCATCACTTTGAGTGTATCATGAATAAAAAGAAGTTCTAATAATATATTTTTGATAATGATAGCTGTAAAATAGTTATAAAATTTTCAGCGACGAGAAGTAACAACGGAGACGGGATCGAAATTAGCCTCAAAATGGGGTACCGGATTTATTGAAACGAGTGCCAAGAATAACGACAACATAACTGAACTCTTTCAACAACTTCTTGCATTAGAAAAAAAATGCACATTAGCGTTAACTATGGAAGATCCTGATAATAAAGGAACAAAACGTAAAGCATGTTCTCTAATGTGACCTCAATGCATTTTGTCTATAATTAGAAAACAGTTCTATTGTATTTAATCTAATATAATATATTGTAGATCAAAAATGTTATTGTTAGTTTTTTTTCTGTTTACCTTCGAGAACGTTATCGAAATTTCTAGGTGTGGTGATTTAAATATGAAAACAATCGATATTTTACACTGATGATCTCTTAGATTTTATTGAAATACAGGCTGATTGTGGATTACGGTAATCATCCATTGATTGAGAACCGATATATTTTTGCATATCGATTTTTTTATCGGTAGAGAAAAGTTTCTCTAAAAATTATTACCCTATCAAAATCGTGCTTTTTTTCCCATTATAGACATTTATTTCTATTAAATATATGTAGTGCCTATTTTGAAAAATATAATTATAATGGTCCCATGCACGTTTATACGAATATGAGGAGATGAAAAAAAATTGAGGAAAATTTATTATGCTTTATGCTTCCACTATTCATTTAGAGAAAACGATATGGTCAAACTTTAGATATTTGTATGTTGATTTTTTTTCAAAATAAAGAATTGCATTTGTTGAGTAATTTTATAAATAATTTTTCTCATTATCGATTAGTGTCGCTGATGAAATACACAACAGTATTATAATTATGATCAAGAGGAAAAGCTGGAACATGACGAGTTACCTCATTGACCTGAATTATTGGAATCATTTTAAAATATAATCTCGCAATTCTGTGCACAATTGAATAAAACAAGTAGATAAAGCAGGTACGTTGTTGACCAATGCCTGTGGGATGTGCCATGCGTTTGACCTCATAGTGAGTCATCGGATCTAGTGGAGTTTTAATCTGTCCTCCACAATTACTTTCGATGATTCAAACACTGCTAAATCCTTTGCTCTACACAATACCTCAAATAAATCTCGCATCAATTTTCCGACGGAATGGACGGATTGGTTAGCTCAGAAACGGAATCGGAGACTAGTCTAATCCGTCTTATACAATCCAGCATCTCCAAAGTTTTCATTATTACACCTCGTTTTCTTTAACTGCAATGTTTTTTTTTACATAAAAATACGATTTTCCTCATAAAGATTTATTTATTCTATGAACACCAGATGTTCTCTTTTTGAGTGGACAACACTTGAAAGTATGGTTTTCCTGCTCGCGCTTGAACTCGTAGATGAGCCAGAAAACCTTTTCCACCAGAAACAACCACACTGAAATGGAAAATGCTCAAGATAGAAAAACATGAAAGAAAGTGAAAAAATTATATTATACGACTCACTGTCCGTCATTAAATGAGACACACTGCAGTATATCTGTATCGATCGATATCGATTCATTCCAAGCACAAACTGAAAGAGTCCAATAGAATTGCCTCGAATAATTTGGTGCTGTTTACTTACAGTAAAACTACTATTACTGTTTATTATTTTTCATAAGTTCAAATTTACTTTGCAATCAATTCAAAGGTGCCATTTTTGTTATTGGGAATCTTCTGCAAGCTGTTAAATCAGTAGAAAAACTACCCGGTGGTTTTTCTGTTGATGCTTTTCTCCCTCACTTTCCCTTTTTTTCCTCAATTTGATCTAATTTTCATTGAAAATGTACTTTGTACTGTTGACAGAACAAAAATCACTCATTTCAAATAAAAATCATTGAGACTATCAGTTGTGCTTCGAGTTAATCTATAAAGGAGATATGAGCATAAACTAAAGCTAAATCTTACCCAGTTAGAACCTTACCTCCATCGTTAATATTCCATATTCGGACAGTACGATCCATTGAAACGCTCATGAGTAATTTTTTCATTGTAACCTGCTGTGTAAGTCCTACTACACACGGCACTGAACCTTCATGACCTCGTAGTTCTCGTACGAGTTTACGCATACGTAAATCCCAAATCTGAATGTCATATTTGCAATTCAAACATAGCGTGAAATTTTCCTTTGTAGCCAGTTTTATTTATTTTCTATCAACTTATGTTATAATGATTTTGTTCCTATATCCTTAATAATACTGAGTTAATCTCTAAATTTGGGACCTTAGGCGAGACTCAAACCCGAATCCACAATGTCTGATCTGTTGTACCTTCGATCACTTCACTACTGAGGCCCACGATCCGCAACCAATCAATACTCCACCTATTTTAAATAGATGTAGAGAAAACTGAAAATCGAATCTTCCTCATCCATTTCTACGTTGGTCGCCGAGTAGCAATTGGTATTATTTTTCAGCTCATTGAATTGTTACCTCAAGCTCAAAATTGTTACCTCAATTTCAATATTAAAATTTAACATTTGTAGTGCTTTTAAAGAGCCATCATAGAAGGATTGCTAAGGGACTGAAAAGGACATTGTTTCCGCGCCTACTCCATACTCCTCACGTAACCTCTAACTCAACCTCATTTCACCTGTAGTACTAAACTAGCTAGTTGTGGTAGTCTCGTTATACAACAAGTCTCACGTGATTATGTTGTTGCTGTTGTTCTTTTGGTGTATTTAAATGAAATGATGGATTGTTCGTAAACTTATTTTCCCTTGTAATATTGAAATTAAACACACCGAAATCTCACAACCGTCACAATTGTAGCCGTTACTGGATGATGCGAGGATGTTGTTGTCAATGAATTCACAATGCATTTGAATATGATGTTTACGTGGTAACTGAGTTACAAGCTCAAGATTTCGAGGATCCCAAATTCTGTAAATGTGTTTCAATAGTCTCAAACAGTTTCCTTCACGTCTTTCATTATTGAACAACAATTTTTTTTTCATCTACGTAGATCACAACTAACTCATAAGTTCGCTGGGATTTAGAAACCCCTTATCTAGAAAACGACTACAGTCCTTACGAATTCAGCTCAAAGACAGTAAAATTGTGGCTATGAAATTGTTTTATGATCGGTTTTTACTTAGAATTAAACATTCCAGTTTCATGACGTTTCTGTCAACTCTATGTTTTAAGGTGATCAAAATTCTTTTTCGACTCAACGATGGCGATCTGACGCGAAAATATTTTGCGCTCTCTTATAACGTAAATGTATTCACTTATTATTGAATATTGTCATATTTTACTTTCCAAACCATTATTTGATTTTTTTTATTTTCTCGTTTTTTAACTCATTATACCTCAAAACTTCCTCCTCCTACACTTCAGCACTAGTCGGTCTAAACTGTGCAACTCTTGAATACGAATATCGCTTAATGTTCCATTTAATAGATAGCAAATTAGATTCATAACGAAAAGAGCTACTGCAATTTGCTGATTCAATGAAAAAAGTCTCAACATTTCGTGAGGTCTTAGTGAGTTATATCAATTCGTACTTATGTATCAATAAGACGATTTCTTTTTAATCCTCTATTATCTTTTAAAGTTGTAGATATCGATCTAGAACTCTTCAGTTTTATCTAATAATGATACGGTTCAGTTGCCCTCAATCCGTTTTCTTTGATATTCATGTAGATATAAGGAAATCACAATTAATTGATTTAGTAATTTTGAAATACCGTGCATTGTGATGAAGTTGTCGATGACCTCCAATATTTTTTTTTATTGAGAAGGAAATATGATTGATCTGCCGGTCCACAATCCAACCAAGAAAATACATTAGGGAATCAATATCATAACCAGCTAGATTATCTCTTGCACTCATTTATCTTCATCGTTGAATAAGCAAAATAGTGCCCAACTTCTACCTATGTTCATAATTCATCAAGTTCATGAGCGCCACATATCCCTCCGTTTCTACCTATTCCTCATCTATAATAATTCGCTAATTAATATGTTAGATTATTAATTCATATCAAGATAAGTGAAATGAGCTTGGACATTGATCGATCTCTGTAGCGTTGCACCCAGCATACCTTTTCAACGTGATGTAGTGGAGGAAATTTGACACGATCTTACTTTGCACAACAACTTAAGTTTATCTCTTCCTCATAACTCGGTCCCCCTTATCTTCTTAGTCTAGTCCGGTACCAATTTACCGACCCTAGTAAACATGGTCGTATTGGTAGGCCTAGGTTCAGACGCCAACTCATTTACAAAGTGAATTATCCCAATAGCAACTCCTATAGAAAATTTTTTTCCGCTACCAAGATGAAAACTTACTAATATATTAATATACTTCACTTTTACTCATAAAAAATTATTAAGCTTTCGCAGTTATTCATATTTTTATTAATAAGCTTATACGAAGAAAATGTGAAAGAAAAAATGTCATGTAGTGATTATTTTGGTGATTTTTCTAAGTCTACATTTATATTCACTTACTTAACTTCTTTATCCTCTGATGATTGAGCTATTAATTTGCATACAGCGTTAAAAGTGATGTGCGTTACCTGAAATACCATGTTACTGTAAAAATAATTAATGCTAAATTTAATAATTTAGAGGGCGCAGTGGTGAAAGTGCCACACTGACACACAGGCCCAAATCAAATCCTGGCTGCTTTCGAGGCCTGCCTCAGCTGAGAGGTTGGTAAAATGGTACCGAAGAAACCTGGGTAAGATAAACACCACTGTATGGGTGAAGAGCGATCAAATCAAGTTACTGAGCTAAGGTCTCTTACTGAGTTTTATAGAAACGAACAAATGTAATAATATGCAATGAATCAGACCAAATTTCGGTTCATTTGAGTGCTTCGCAAAATTCGTTTCGTAGATTCCACATCCCAGATTTTTATCGTTGTGTCTCGAGATCCGGATACAAATGTATTCTCTGAAAAATCAAATGAACACGAACTGCCATATCCATCACGATTATTGATTCGTTGAAATTTACCTGTTAACATTGATAGTCCTGTGATTCCTAAAGAATGACCCTCAAAAGTTTTTTGTGGATATTGTGAGTGAAATTGCCATAACTTGATAGTTTGATCTCTGGATCCACTTAAGACGAAATGATTTCCAACAGTGTTTCCAAAAGCCAGCTGTAATAAAAACAATGAGTACGATTTTTGTTTTTTCAAAGTTAAGCTGAAATAATAGAAGCCATTCATGGGTGTGATTAGAATAGAATCCAAAAATATACTGTATTGAACAATTCGAACTTTCCCAAATATCTCGTACTTTTGTGACTTCCGCATCGTGACCAGTCCATCTCGTTATGCACTCACCAGTATCCACATTATTGAGGGCTAAGCTCTAAAATTAAACTCTGCTTCATTGGTTTGCATGATTTTTGATGGATTTTAACATTCTGAATAGTCATCAGTTACCAAAATTCTGTAGAATAATAAATATGGTCTGTAGGAGTTGGTAAAGTTATCGTTTATAGTTACTACACCGCCGTTAGTATATTCTAGAATTTCCTTCTAAAATTGAAAGTACGAAGAGATCAGAAAATCAACTATCTTAAAATTTTTGAAAAACCGTTAGAATAGTTTCTCTCTATTTTTTCTTTTACTACGGTCTTGTTTCATTCTTTTCTTTTACGCTCACTCGTATGATACTCAGCTATACGCATTGAAATGACATCTCCTTCTCCCCTTCAGCATTATTTTTACTTCTCATGTTTTTTTACTCAGCACAAATCTTAGCTTTTCTCAAGATTCTAACTTTAATCAATTAATTATTTTTTAATGTGCTATAATTAGATTATGTTCGGCTTCAGTTAAATTAGGCTCATGTAAAATCAAATCTTTGACCCCTGATCCCTAAAAAATGTAGATTTTATTCTTTTCTATCCAATATTCATCACAATTTTTGTGTGGCTACAGTAAGACGGGTTTGGTCAGATATTCAATCTATAAATCGATTAGTCGTAGAACGTTCCGATATCATCTATATGGATCACTATGAGTTACGGAGGAAGTTTCACTGCATTCTATAAGATGTATCCATTTGTCAAGAAGAAAAGAAGAAAAAAGAAGGCCAAGAAAAAAAGCGATTACTCATGCCAGAAATCACCTTGTCACGACTACCGGTGATGACCATCCCAGGACGGACGACAACCATTGCACTAATCGAATCCGAATGAATTGCTGGGCGAATAAGTGGTGGAGAAAAGGTTGCTGATTTTTTTATGAATTGCCTAAATCAACATATAAATCATGGTTATATTTATGTGTCACTTCATATTGAGTTGCATACCAGGGACGGATTGATCAACGCCAAACAGCTTATCTTCATGTGGCGCGTACATTAGTAAGAAACGTAGCGGATTAAGTATTCATTGATTTTTTTTGAACGACCACATTCTAGTAAACTTTGCTCTCGTAAGTTTTATTACTAGTAGAGCAAAAAAGAAGATTGCTGGTAAATAAGATGATCTACGCGATTGATTGACCGCTCGAAATTCACTCACATGCAGAAATTAACAAAAATAACTTGACCTTTCTTTGCTTATTAGTAAATCGTTTGGATCACATGTTGAAAGCGAAGTGTATTTATTGCCCATAACAAGATCGGACTGAAATTTACGGTACGGTAATTATGATCTGAAAAGAAAACTACATTTTTTCAGCATATTTAATAATGTATTGCAAGAAAACCGGTTATTTTACTCATAAAAAATCTTCGCGCTCTAACATTCTGAATGGTCCGTAGAGTGTGACGTACTCCGAGGTGTGTAGAACCTTTGAAGCAGTTCACTTCAAGTTCTTTGTTTCTTTAATATTTCAAATTTAAACATTCAAGGTAGATATTTTGTTTGTTCCCTCTCAAATATGATAAGTTTTAATGGCTTTTTTATTCTTATAATCATTATAATGCTGACTAAGTTAACTGCAAAACTTGGAACCTTCGGTTTGGCTTATTCACCTTTACATGACGTTCCGTTTAAGGCTCCAAGTTTTACGATTCCAACTCAGATCTGAGACAGTAGAATTGATCGGCAATAATTGTAAACTTGTTATTAAGAAAGTTCTAGCGACTCTCTAGTTGATTAGAGGCAACGCAACGTGACGCGAGCCCAGAGATCATCATCGGCAGATCATAGCTAAATGGCACCACAGAAACGGCTTTGTAGTTGACAAGAAACGTAGGTGCATCAAGAGGATAGAGTTTCCAAGTCTGATGCACTTGATCGGCTCATACTATCTGTATACACATCGGTCATTCATGCATACGTTCAAAACATAATAATCGGATGAGTGAAAAGCACGTAGGAGGTGCTAAAGAGTCGCCTCTAATAAATAAGCCATAGTGAACCCCGGACTGAACCAATTTACCTGAATGAGACTGAAATATAGTATACTAGCGAGCTAGCTGAGAGGTATTATTTGTAGAACACAGTTATAGAATCGCGACTTGTTCACCTAACCTAGAAAGGTGAAGCTAGGTAGGACGAGCACGTAGAGCCTGTAAGATCTCAGATCCAGTCTAAGATAAAATAAGCTCCAATGTCGTTCCCTCTAGGAAGATCCTACGCATCTGCGTTCAACGTGATATTATGGAGATAGTTCAAGTATGGTCTATTCATTGAATTGCGTTGACCTCTCGTTACAAACTCAGTGTTGTTTATTTGACCCAGACTTCTCAAGTACTAATCTGCCGATCATGGAGGAATGGCAGGCATGATAGTTCGGACCTGCAAATCATTAGTGGCCCTTCCAGTACTTTTCTTAAAACAAGCAGTATAAAGGTGTCGGTAGCATTTGCATACTTGTTAGTTTAATCTTCGATCTGAACATCAAATCTTTCAAACGACTAGCAAATCGGAAGTCCAAGATTGAAAAGACGTCGTCAAATACCAGATTCGTCGTCTAAACTTTGACACCGAACTAAGGAATCAAAATATTCATTATGGACTCAAAGAAATTTTGCAACGTTGATCACATTTTGTATATGATCATATTGGACATATATATATACATGTATATATATAT
>KN716744.1:27795-48679 GCA_000816705.1 Dictyocaulus viviparus | reverse complement strand
TATTTGTCATCTTCATCACTTATGAGAATTTTTTTTTTCATTTTATTAATTTTACAACTGTAATGGAGTGAGGTCATCATAAAAAAATTACAACTTAATGAGAAAATTTTGTTGCTTGTGAGCCTCGTGCTACAGGGCTTCCCGGAAAATTACAATTACTCAGCTCCTACTTAGAACTTTTGAATATTCCGTTATACCTAATAGCATATAAGTTAGGACTCCTCAAATCCTCCTCCTGATTCATTCTTATCACTCATAATTTTTTTCCATGATCTTAGTTCTAATAATAGAATCGTCTATTTATATATGTATAATTAATGTAGCAAAAAAAAACATTCCCCAAATTGTGAAATTTCAAAGTTCGAGCTTAACAAGAACTCCTAATTTTTGGGAGTGAGTCTGAAAATCCAATAGAGTATCAATGAAAGAGAGATCTTTTTTTGTCTTTCAGGAGAATTTTTATTGCAAATGGAAATTAGTACGTCCGGATCCATTCGTCATCATCACGCGATATATTTGATTTGATGACGTCATCGTTCAATGATAAATAATGAAATTTCGATTGTTATGAAATCGCGTCGGTACTCAAATGAAAATGAAAAGAAAACAAAAAAGTGAACGAGTTACAATAGTAATGAGGATCGTTTTATTTTCGAAGAGTCAATACAATACCCTCACCGAATGAGAGAACGCCTACGTATTCGTTAGGCGGCGAGTTTTTTTTCTATCTTCAGAATATCGTTCACTTACAAATCCGATCAAGCATAGAGAACGAAATAATTTTTTATTCTACACACTGATTCTAATCAATATCTATGCTAATCGATATGATTAAATGCAAATTATATGCACTTCGTTGAATGGTTATCACTTACTCCCTAAGGTCATTTCTTATTTCGTTATAATAAAATCGATTTTAAAAGTCATTCAGTCTATTAAATGTGTTAACACTAGGAAAATTTTGATATTTCCTCCTCCTTACCTCTACAGAAGATACGTACAGATTTTGTGAATTTGAGGAAAACATCAATATTTCTCTGCTAAGATTCACCTTCAATGACGTAATAAAACGTTTCCATTACATTTCATATTTCATTTCAATATCATCATATTCAGCTTGAAGATTAAGTAGTTAATACAAACTAACAACATTCCGTCATTTTCATCTAATTACTCGAATATCGATTTACTTTCATCTTTGAATTCGATAGAGTTCTTCTTTCCCTTCGTTTTTTTCCTCCTCCGTTTTTATCGTTATAACTACGGCCAGTTTAATGATGGCGAAATAATGAAGCTGACATGCATGGCTATAATGGTTTTAGCTCGTTTTCCATCTAACATTTAATTAATAACACTTTTAAAAGAAATTTTTCATCCCTTAAAAGCTCTGTGGATATTTTGTTTATTCGATATTCCTCAAAAATATTTCTTCTACTATTTAACTCATTATGATTTTTGATCAGTACCAAAATTCAGTCCACAAAATATCACCTTCACCCTCTAAAAAACTTTATGGAAATCTTTCTTCAGTGCAAAGAGCAAGCTAGGGCGTATTACCTCGAAACTAACTCAAAATGTTACTAGAATGAACAAGTCGCCTCTGTTTGTTTAACAACTAGAAAAAAAGATTCTCTTTTCGCTTAATCTGTGACGAAAGTCACTGGACGAACGTTATTAGTTCGTGGTGACCATATAAACGCTCGATCGATTAGAAGAATGTGACTTAATCATAACAGTTGAATAATAAGGTAATAGAGTTGATAAGGATAGAAAAAAAGCTTGGGCTTGGAGAATTGCAAAAAAAAAATTGTCATCCGATAAATTATGGTATCCTAAAATGAAATGTCCTAATTTACGATAATGTAAGATGATAAGTGTATTCTCTACAAGAATAATCGATGGCGTTCGGCAAAATTATCACATCAAAGTGAATCTCGTGAGTTCTTGCCAAAGCTGAAAGCTGTCCTCAAAGAAGATATATCAGCTTGGTTGGGCTTAAAAAAATTAATCCTTTCTCATTTTCAAAATCATTGAGCCAGCGATTTCAGTAAGAAAATGCTTAAAAAAGAGATACTAGAATGTAGATGAGATCGATAAAAATGCATAGAACTTGATGACGCATAGACAGAGATAGACTAATCAATAGAAAACAGAAAAATCCAAAATGTTCTCCATACCAACAACACCTCAATAACCTCAACAAATGATACTGCCAAGATTGAATAAGTCTAACTGCAATATACTACTTACGAGTAGTACCGTGCGATGCTATTGTTAAGATGAAACCACTTGACGACAAGGCGACCGAGATCACTGCCATTCGACAAGTATTTAGCAACAAGTCAACATTATTATTAAATTTACATTCATCAACAAATGGTGTATTGTTCGTCGGAAGTGCTACATAACCAATCAAATGCGTCGCATCTTTTCTCGAGCTTTTACCTAGTAATATTTGCTAAGAACTTATTCGGCCACATGAGTTTCACCTGATATCCAATACTGCATCGAATATTTCAAAGGAAAAGCCATCACTAATGCGATCTAAGCCCGACGATTTTTTCACCGCCAGTACTCTCAAATGTTATGCAATTGTTCAAAATGTAGATGCAATTAGTTGGATTGCAGCTGTACTGACCATTCACCATTTTCACACCAACATTCATATCACATAGTTAATTGGTGCAACACAACAGAACATTGAGGATGAGAATGAGTATTCATCTTGATCTCCACCACTTTTTTGCTCTTGAACATTTGATCTACCAATGCATGTGATTTCCGCGTGGTTAAGGATACTATCACGAATTCTGAGCTTACTCGAATTAAATTATTGACGTTTTCTTCCTCACTGCTATATAAAAATCGTATCAACCATAATCAATATCATAAGAATGTTACTATTCTGAAACTGAAGTATTTCATTAATCCAACCTGCTTTAGTTGGTAATCACATAGAAAGAAAAAATAAGCCACTACTGACGTGGAACCATGGAAGTGAAGTCGACAGTGATTAACTGAGTAGTTAATTAATCTATGAGCAAATAGGGCTATCAAGACTATCAAAAGAGTAATAACATCGATAATAAAGTCATTCAAAAACGCAAAAAAAATTGTGCTTGACCATTGTATGGTCAAAAAAGCGGGGGTTCCTTGACGGTGCATTGAAGATGAACCATGATTGTATTATGAAAAGAATTATTGCACCATATGAACTCTAAGAGCAAGCTGTTGGTTATGATGTATTAACAATTGAACGTGAACATAGGTAGAAAAAAAACGTTAGACAAACGCTATTCCGATCTATACGATGACTAAATGCGTTTTTTTTAAACCAACATTAAGTAATTTTTCTTTATGCCTAAAGATGTTTACGAGTTCAATTCGGTTTGGTTATGAACATGTAAGCTAATCTTCTAGAAATCTGAAAGTAGAACAATTTCTACTTCTCCTCTCACCATCAATATAGTCAACCAAGCTTATTCTATAGTTTCTGCAAGCTCATGTGAAAATCCAGAGGTAGGTTTTCCACTAGAGCATCAAAGCAGCTACGGTCAATTAATTACATCTAGCAGTAATATTTATGCGAAAAAAATACCTCAGGTAACCAACAAAGTATGCAATGTATAGAAATCTCCTCTCTCTACAAGAAATGATATTTGCGCTTCTAAAAAAATTCTCTGTTTGTGACGATTACCAGTCAGTGTGATGATGAGCCGCGCTCCACTTGAACAATTCTGCTCGAATTTAATTTAGTTATGAAGTGTTCCAAACACGTCATTTTTGCGGTCAGGAGTTTTCATTGGTTGAAAATCGTAAACTGGCTATCCATAGGAACTCTGATCAATAAGGAAATTTTCACAGATATTCTCGTTTAATAGGAATTTGAATTTTAATGCCAGTGTTCTGTGTCTGTAAACATAGTTTATTCACTAAAAGCTTCACATAGTTACGGTAATATGGAACTAGGTGTCATTGTGATCTGCTGAGCCTCATTTCCGTAAAAAACAAATCAATTACTAACGTTAATCAAGTTCCCGCGTTTTGTAATTTTTTTACGAATACAAGATTCTTTCACAGAGTTTTTATATTACTGCTTCACATTGCTCAAATATTGGTTTGATACGGGTTAGCAGTTTATTCGGTTATTACTGAAATGTCTTCGATGTCATTAATAGGTAAGAAAAGTTGTTATAAATATTGTTGCAATTAGTTTTTGTTCATTCTAAGTGTAACTAATCTTAAATTGCCGTATTATTCCTAGTTTTTGTTCTTTTTCCTCTGTAATGTGTAAGTCATGTGTGAATTAAAAGAAGTGGGAGAACAGATCAGGAAAAAGGCGCATGATCGACATAATGTTCTCAGTACCTCGAGAGATGAGAACGCTTGGTCAAATATCATTTCAGGTGGTGCAATCTTAGCGTTGCTGATTGCTGGCTATATTGCCCGTCAGTATGGACTCCCACCTCCTGCTCCCAAAATAGCCGGTGTTGACCTTGGAACAACATTTTCATCTATAGGTATTCTTTTGAAGTATTGATTTCGTTTTATTGAGACTTCAACAACCACTTGCTGTAAAATTAAAGGAATCTACCATGCTGTTACTGGTGAGACAACTGTTTTTTCTGATGATATTGGAAAGAAATCTATCCCAAGTGTAGTAGCATTTCTGTGCGTTATATTTATGTTCATTGATTCGGTTAGATCAAGTTTTTTGTATGAAATTGCTTGATATATTACAATTATCAATTGACTTGCTATGGTCAAAACAACTATAGCAAATACAGTTTTATTTTAGACCCAATGGAACTATACTGGTTGGAACTCAAGCGGTGGAGCAACAGGAAAAAAATCCCCAAAGAACCATATATGATGCAAAACGTTTTATTGGGCGAACATTCGAAAAAGACAATGAAAACTTTTTGGTGAATCCAGTTTATCCATTTAACTGGGTCACTGTAATTTTTCTTTTTATTCTATTTGCTCTATCGCAAGCCCTCTAAATGTTTTGCGATTGCGCACACCGTTTCACATTTGAGTAATCTTTTTTTGAGGCCGATCAAAAGCGATATCCTTTCGTCTTAAAGTTGGATGATGGTGGTCATGCATATTTTGAAGTGCCTTTGAATTCTGGGATAAAGTAAGACTTCATTCATATTTCAAATTGATTTTGATGTTGCTGTGGGAAAGCAAAGTTTCACTATTAATTGCTCAGAAAACTCTATCCGCAAGAAGTCGGATCAATCATAATTTCCTATCTAAAAAATTTTGCTGAGAAACGTTTAGGAACAAAGCTCAACCAGGTAATTCCTAGATTTTTTATAACTTAATTATTAGCTTTAATGTTATTTATTCAATATAGGTAGTTATTTCTGTACCGGCCGAGTTTGGTGAGAACCAACGTAATGTAACAGGACATGCCGCAGAATTAGCTGGTGATTTTGGAATTATATTTTTGGCTTACTGTGTTTTTTATTTTTGAGACAGCATTTTTACATTTTTAATTGCATAAATTCGTTTATATGTCATTTTTTAGATTTTCTCAGTGGTCATTTAATCATTTGCAGGGATGGAAGTACGTCGTGTGATATCTGAGCCTACCGCTGCTTCTCTTGCTTATGGGCTACATAAAAAGAAAGGTGTAGAGACAGTAGTTGTCATAGATCTTGGTAGGTACCATTTTTAATATCTTTCATGAAGAGAAGTTATATGCAATAGTAACTCAAAATTAATGAGAAGTATCAGTTATCAGCTATCAGTTAGCAGTTATCAGCTTAACTGGATGTAATGCCGATATCGGCTCGTCAGATCGTACCCGTTAGCGGGCGAGTGCTGATAATGGTACCCACTTACTATAAGTGAAGCATTGAGTGGTCACATAACAAGGGCCTAGGTAGTGTAATGGAAAGCACGGCAGACCGGATATCTGTAAGTGCGGGTACGAGTCCTGTCTGAGGTTCCGAGTTTTGCGGCCATCTCAGCACAACTGTGGACATTATAGTACCATTGCAAAAATGCAATTAAATAAAAAATTACGAATATGTCTAATGAGAAGTAATTGAAAAGCAGTAGTTTGTTGTTTTATAGGGGAACTCTTAATCATTGTATTGCTTAAAGGTGGCGGTACATTGGATGTGTCTGTTCTTTGGCTACAGGGAGGCGTTTTTGTCACGCAAGCTATGGCTGGAAACAACCGATTGGGCGGGCAAGATTTTAATGATCGTGTACAAAAGCACGTTTTGTCTGTTAGTTGTTTCTCTCAAACATTTGACGCTTTCTTATTTCATTATTTTCTTCTATTCATTTTTTTTTTTGATTTTGTACCCATTCTTGCTGACAAGGGAGAATTTAGAGCACTGTATGAGGCCAAAGAGATGTAAAGGATAACTTGAATGTGTGGTGTACTTTGTATGTTTCGTACTCTTTTCAATAGGTAGAAAAAAGAGATGTGTATGCTACTTACTGATGATATAGCGGACCTAAGATTTTGTTTTCACCATTACAAATTGACATCGCCCATCTCTGGCACATATTTTTCTGGGAGTAGAATTTTCTAATTTTTGATGCATAAGCAGTCGTTGACATTGACCATGACCTGACTTTGAGTTAAGGGGTCGATATGTTGATCTTTATGTTTTTCTATATAATTGGAATTTCAAGACATGGTATTTTTTACAATTTTTTTAGTTTTGCTCTTAGTCGAATTTTAGTTAAAAGGATATTATATTATAGATTTTACACCAAAGATTCGGAGAAATGATTAACGACAGAGAGGATCTGCAGCAAATACGTCTTGAGATCGAAAATGCAAAAATTAGATTGACAACGTACCCGAAAGCAGTAATGAAGTTCCATCTTAAAAAAATTGGTGTTTTCCAGTTGGAGGTTCGTTAACATTTTTACCGTTTATCGAGTCATTTAAACTTAATTTTATGTTTTGGTTATCGAAATAAAGTGCGTTGAGTAACAGACATAGTTAATGCTCTCAATTCTGATTAAATTGTAAAATATTCAAGTTTAAACAAGTCAGTTCTTCTCTCGACTAGGTATTCTTGTTCTTTCTTATTTCTTTGTTTATTTATTCTCGAAGATGAATCTTATGTAGTTTTAAATGACTTATCTGTTGTAATGTGAACAATCACTTTTGACATTACCTTGAAGTGGTTTTCGTTCTAAAAAAATTAAGCTGCTTGTTCTAGTTTTTATCATTCCAAAGGTGTTCACGAAATATACGTGTTGTTGATGTTTTTGGATATTGTATGTAGTAGATAATAGGAAAGGAAGGTTTAGAGATGTAGAATGCGTAATTTGCACAACATTGATGACCCCTGTACTATTTTCAGTTGCGTCGTGATGAGTTCGAAGAATTGAATTACGATCTCTTCAAATCTATTGAGCAACCTATTAAAGCTGCTTTGGATGATGCACATCTTGAACCTTCAGAAGTTGACGAAATTGTTCTGGTTGGTGGTTCCACACGGATACCAAAGGTTCGCCAAATCATTGGCCACTATTTCGGGTAATTTTTCAAAACATTACTAATTTCTGTATACTATTGATAGAAAATATTTCATTTTCAGTAAACCACCAAACTTTGGCATTGATCCTGAACTGGCCGTTGTTACTGGAGCAGCCGTTCAAGCCGGTGTTATTGGTGGAGGATGGCCTTTACAAGTAGATATTGAATTTTTATTATTATTAATGCTTGAACCATTAGCTAATATCATTTTGAACAGTTTAATGTGGACGAGCTTTATTTTGTTCACCATAGGATTTTCTCCAATTGATTTCACGAACTATTATCTAGTAATTAGTTTATTTCTCTTTATATTTGTGGAGTTGAAGCAAAGTTTTTATTTTATTGGATTTTCAACTATCTTTTGACAAATTTTTAATGCAGTATTCATTGTCATTTAGGTGACAGCAATGGAACTTCCAACCAAAATGCGAAAGCGTCATTTTTACACAGAAGAGCAAAGAGTAAATGAGAAAGAAATGAGCGTTTGATATTAAAATTGAGAAGGATCTCCGGTTGTATTCTTGTTGCGCCCGTTTTTATTTTTATTACATTAACTAGATTTTATCTATCTATATTGGCTTAGACGTAGAAGACTTGATGTTCTTCATATGTCTCTCCATATATTTCTTAGAGTTTTGAAAAAATCACCTGTAGTTAGTTTTGTACTTTGGATAATTATAACATATCGTTTCTGTTGGGCTGTTGTTTGGATATGGGGATGTATTTAACATTCCCATGTGTTTTTTACTTGTAAAAAGTTTCCTTAATTACTTCTTGAGGTCTCCTTTCTGTCTGTGATAGGCGTATTCTATAATTCTTTCTATACAGAATATTGTTAAGATTGTTTATTTTCTGTGTTGAATTTCCCTGTGAGAATGTTGGTTTCCTCCTAGTTCGGTGTAATTTTCGTGATGAATATAAGAATGGTGAAATAAGCAGAATCTTTATTATTATAATCGCATTCTGTCATTTTTTATAGTGCAATATGCTTGTAAAGCGCCTAGAAGCATAGCTGGTCGAGTACAAAACCATTGAATCATTAATTATAACAGATGTTCATACGGTGTTCATACGCCTAACTTTGATTGCCTCGAGCTATAGTTTTCATTTTACCAAGTAGTAAAGTTCATTACTGATTGGTGCTCTCCGTCTGTTACAGTGATCACGTAAAGAATGTCTCTTTACAGAAATCTGTGCTACTTGTGGTCTCGCTTTTCTGATGTGGAAGTTGTATGAATCAAAGAAGTAGGATTTGTAACGAGTTTAATAATGTATTGGGAATTGTAGTGTTGTCACAAGGTGTCACATTTTAACCGTGTGGATCCATTAAAATTCTTATGAGGTGAATGTTTATTCACTAGGAATGGGTCTGATTAAGTTGGTCAAGGATGAAAGCTCTAGTTAGCCGTTGATTGTCAACTTGTATGGGAAAGATAACAAACAGAAATATTTCTTGCTGCTATCAAGAATATTACCAATAAGTATATTCTGTGTCATGGTGGCCATCAGTAAAGTGCTATGAAGACAAAATCAAACCTTTGAATGATTGATAACCTTTGATTTGAGCTTACATTTACCATTTTTTGAAGCTACGAAAGAACCGATACAGTAGTTCATTTAGTCTGACCTATTCCACTAGTATCCCTATATAGATCTGACATGATTCGTATAATACTTCTTTTGTGCGAACAAACTATTGCTAAGTACGACTTCTGGGATTTACCTTGTTGAATACACTCCGCTTACCCTCATCATCCTTATAAACCGCTTCTTTCAATACACCTGATCTCCTTAGTGACTTTTTTCAAGTGTGATTTCGTATTTTATAATTAAAACAGATTAGTATTCAAGTTGAATTGTTTCGGAATGATCATTAATAGTCAGCAAACTGTTTTGTGTTACCCTTTTTTTTACATTGAGGTATGCTTGTTAGCAGATGTCATTCTAGATGACAAAGATGGAAGCTGGAAAAAATTCCCAAAATTTCTCCTCAGTGTTGCTTTTCATGAAATCCATTCTGAAAGAAGTGACAAACGCGTGACGGCATAACACTTCTTTTTTTTCGACGGATTTAAGCCTTTGAAACTCGTCTCGTCATTCAATCCAACTTCTCCAAAATTCTTGGAGGTGATAGAAAATCATGTTTTGTCTCTACAATGATCTTTGGTGTCAACCTCCACCTAATCCATATTGCTTATTTGTTTTTCTGCTACCGATTTTCCCAATCCAGAAGAAGACAAGAGCTTTGCTTGCCTGAGGCAAAATCGATACCTGTTTTTGAACCACTACGCTTCACTATTCAAAAAGTCTTGTGAAAGGTCATACTTTCTTCCACATTAAAATATATACGATTAATATCAGATTGTAGATCATATACTCAATTGTATTTCAAGCGAAAAAGTTTTTCTATTACATAAGTGTAGTACGAGCATGTCAAGCTTTTCATTAATTGTATTAGAGACTATTCTAATATCTGAACCAAATGTTATTATGATTTTGTTAATTATTGAGTGTCAGAAGAAGGTTTCATGGAGGAAGCTCTTATTTTCGGACATACATTAAAAAAAGATCTCTTCAGTCTTGGACTATCATCGATAGCACAAAATGTTCAATAGGCCAACGACATCGTATGTGTGACAAGTGCTTCCAGGATTCCTCTAATGCTGAAGACGAAAGATCTTCGACAGGATGACTTATAACGGTAGCCTCACCATTCACACACGGCTGCGAGTATTTCTGTGAGAACATTTAATCATATTCATTTAAACCTCTCCTAAATTTTCAATTTCTTATGGAGTTATAGTGAAGACAGTAGTTTGCAAAAAATTTACAAGTGTTTTTTTTTCTTTGGATGCTAACTAAAAGATAATCGTAAACGGTAAACGTTAAAGTTCTTACCCAGCGATACCATATTCCTCGTTCCACTTTTACATTAACACCAACTTTTCTTGCTAGAATACCAGTGAAAAAAAAGTCTTCTACTTCGATCACCTAAAATTAGAGCACGTTTTCCCATTAAATCATATCAAACCATAGTTTCTTGTGAATGTAAAACTCATATACAATTTAATTCGTCAACATGAGTCATTTCGGTGAAGTCACGCTTACAGTTAATTTACCTCTGCTCCTTTTGAAGCGTCTAAAATTAGTGAAAGAGTTTTTGGACTCATAAGGTATGTTGCACCGCAACAATAATTTGGTAAGTACAATCCTGGATAGATCGATTCTGGGATATACCTAGAATTATCGGCATCATTCAGATTTTTTTAAACAAAATGAAAATGAAACCAAAAAACAATAAAAGAACATTTCATTAGTAAGTGTGTTAGGTAATCGATCAATAAGAAAAGAATCAAGCTAACCAGTTCTTTGATGCGTCACGAATTATTTTCTTCTTCTCAATGACGTAACACTGCATAGTGTGTTCGTCAGCTAATCCAACACGATTGATAATCTGAAATGTTTCAGTTCATCTCCATATCCGTAAGTAAATGAGTTAAAGAAAGGACTTATTCCCACTCTATCCGGTAGCATAACAACATCAGCGTCCATTTTCACTACAAATTTGTCTGGATGGTTTAATCCAATCCATCGATAAGCTGCCAGAAGCTTCAAGAATTGAATATAAATGTCAAATTTGTATTTGAAAATAACTTTAGATATTTTGAGGTATTGTAGCACGTCATTACTTTTTCAAAGATATCGAAAGCCTCGAAAACGTTAGCGGCAATAATTTTTTCATTGGAAAACTTTAAAATGTAGCTAAACATATTCTCAAATTTCATTCTAGTAATTTGAATAAATGTTGGTCTTGTTTATACATTGACTAGAGGTAATCACTCTTTAAGAGGTCCCCAAGTCAGTGCGGCTTATTTTTCCGTACCATTTTGATTCTGGTACCAAATGGATTGATTTCTGCTTCTATGGATTGATTCCATGCTCCGTTTTCTTCGAAACGGAATCGAGCCACTGTTTTCGTAGAACTGCGGCACCTCCACTACCTCTGATAATTTGCTACAGAATAAAACTAAAGAAGTAAATCACGTACTTTATACACAAGATTTTCATAATTATCGTAGACGTCTACTTGCAGAATATCTTTCGATTTGTGTATTTCATCCGTTTCAGCATCATTCAAATGTCCAGTGCCAATTAAAAAGATTACGGTCATGGATTTATTCTGAAAGAAATTATTAAAATTTATTCATTTAAATATGTTGACTTTAATCGTTTTTAGCAATCATTTTAATGCATAATATTAGCTTAATAATATGTTTATTTTTGGCTTTAATAGCTTTTTAACAAATGGAAGAGGTTTTATGATCGGAAATGATTTAGGTCCTCAAAAATCATGCCGTTGTATTAGCGATATCATGCTTAAACACAGTGAACGAGTACCTTGAGGGAAATTGATGCGGACGAAACAACAGAAGTCTCTCAAGATAGAAATTTCACAAAAAAATAAAAACAATGAGGCCAAGCTTGGATGACATGAACATCTATACCCTCTATCTTATCTATTTATACGACTATGCAATTTAAGCAACCTCGTTATGTGAACGTACTGCTAGAATAACTCGATGCTAAGGTAGCTTTGCAAAAACGGCTGATTCTACGAGGAATGACGGATTCCCTTATAATAAAAGAAAAGCTTGACATCATCTTTGCGATAGCACTCTGAAATATGTCCAGTGATCTTTCATTGTGCCCACTCTACATTCCGATTCTTGAGGTATGCGTTAGGTATAGATCGTGATTTTGTTGACTATCGATTTCTACATCCATATGATCTCATTCTAGCATTCGCATGACATCCTCAAGAGTTAGTATTTCTCAATAGTACCTGTCAATAGTTTTGGCGGAATCGTATCACGTACTCTTAATTAAAATGTTTTCGAGATTAATGTTAAAATAATGTGGATTCCGTTCCAGATATTTTAGTCAAATGCTGTTCGCATTTTCTTACCCACAAAACGTTTTTTCGGAGTTCGAAAGTGAGGACATTCCAAATACTGTGATTATATAGAGTGTCTGTTCACCCTTCCATCATATGGAAGCAGACTAATGTGGATATTGAAGAGGTTAGACCATATTACATAAACTATCTTCCGTATTGCCTTTTTGTAAATTTGAGGGTATTCTTGTGTAGTGGCGGTAAGCAATCGCTTTTGTATTGCAAATGATGAAGCTTTTGTTTGAATTGACGGTTTTCTTTTCAGTCAGCTACTTCATCACTCACTTTTGCTCTTTTACCTAAGGCTTTCTATGATCGCTGTCACAATACCGTACCTTTGACCATTATATTAAATTCTCTCGAAAAAGATTTCATCCTTTGGAACAACAGCTTATTTGAGCAAGAATAACTTTAATAGGCTGCTTTTTCCATAAGACGTTGATCTTTTGGCTCTGAATGTGCGGTTTAAGTGTGTAAGTAGTTTTTCGATGACCAAGAATTATAATGTAACTTTTTGCAAATAACATTTGGCGTTGATCTATCCCTGTGGCGAGGTGCTCTACGCATTCGTTTTCAATATGATATCATGGAGGCGAGCCTATACAGTGTGAGTTGAGTTGACTACTCTTCACCAAATTAGTGCCGGTTATCTTACCCAGATTTCCTGGGCATCAATTCACGGCTACCGAAGGGATGGTGGGCTTTTGGGCTTGGGTTCGGCCGCTAACTCATTCGGGCCCCCTTGTCACTGTGGCATCTTCAGTACTGCGACACTGGCCCCTTCATGAAAAAAATGTGAGATATAAATCCGAAGTTTGGCAACCAATCACATGTTAACCATATGCTGTAGAAATAACAACTATTGAAAATTCAATGAAAAAAAATATGGTGATAGTGGAGAAAACAAAAGCTATTTGTTGTAAAATAATTACATTACAGTATGCGCTTCACAGTGATTTGTAATTACTTTAAATAAAATCACTTACATTTTCAAAAGTGCTCTAAATTGTTCACTATATGAAAATATCATCGTAATTACATAAATTGGTAGATCACTTCTCAACCCCTTATCGATTTTCTTTGTTAGAAACTAAACAGATTAAATTCGAATAACTATCCCAAATCGATAATGTGGTTAGTGTTTGTACTGTATGTTATCAAAGGACATAAAAAACGAACTAATCAATAAATAAGTAATTCGACGCGGTTTCTTTCGTATATGTTGATTTTATTGATCGATGTAAAAAGTATCGAGCTTACATTGATAGCATTTGAATGCAACGGATTGGCCCAGGTGCGACGAATTGCTTCACGAATTTCAAAATCTTTCGGCTTAATGCATACGACGGCTATCAGCTTTGTTTCTTTCGGTATCGTCGGTGATGTCAAATTTAAACTTCAAAAAAAATATGTAAGATTTGTTCCGCATTTAAATAGTACATTTAAAACAGAAATCGATTAGCTTTATTTCTTGAATAACTTATGAAATATAAAAAAATCTCTTCACTATCAACTATTGCTAGCGTATTCTACCTAGAAACCAGTAATTTTGACTTTTTTTGATAACATATGATTATCAGTGTTGAAGAACTGCTTTAGTATACGGTATTAAACGGGATTACGGTAGTTGTATGGTTCAAAATGATGTTAGTTGACCAACAGATAGACATTTAATTGAATGCTTTCAATTCGTACGCTTTTTATCTGAGTGACAACCGAGAGGTGAATGATGAGTCATAGTGTTTACCTCGAAAAAAAACAATAAAATACTTACGAGTTGATATTACTGTTTATGATGTCATTGTAAAGAATTTGATTCGGTTGTTTTGATAATGTTGTTGGCATGAGAACCGCTTTCAACATTAAATAAAAAAACACTGAAAATATAATCAATATTTTGAGGGACACTATTTTCTTGATAATCATCATTTTTTTGCTTCTTTTATTCAATGAGAAACAAATATATTATGATATCGATTTATTTTTAATATTATCCATAATTATGTAGGGAAGCGTTTGATAATGATTGGTGAGCACTTATATCGATTCGTTTTAACATATATGTAGAAGCAAAGTACAACGAAAGAAATGAGGAATAGGAGGTCAATTGTGTAGTCACTGAAATACGCGAAATAGTGAAAAGACTCAGTGACTGTGTCCTCATGTGCTTTTGCACAACTGCTTTTTCAAACTGGCTTTATTCATACTGTTTTATTGCTGTTTGTTTTCGTTGCCGACTAGTTGCCTTTGAACTGATTTTAGTAGATTATGTGATCAGCGCACAGGCGACCTGTCAGTCAAATGTTTTCTTTCACTCAAGACTCACCGATTGCGATCAGATTTGACGTGTATAACGGCTTCATAGCATTCATTTTTGAGTGAAGTTTTGTAGTATCACAGCATAATTACAACTAAATAAATTGAAGAGGTTATTAGCACATTGTCTGCTCTCTGGACGATCAAACGAGCCTAAATTCTTCCTTCGAACGCACTTTATCTTAAAGTTTTCTTTTGAGAAGGAACTTGTGACTTAATTTGAATTCGAATAAAAATATGTAGACGATAAGATAGAGAGAATACTGTAGAGTATGAAAATATATGAATATGATCGGTACGGAGATGAGGTTACTATAAGGTATACGGAATAACTTTTAATATTAAAGTGAACACCCATATAATACTGTACTTCAATGGAAGTTACATACTAATGCAAGAAGAAAAGTATACAAAAAACATTGTTTAAACTGCGTTTGGAATCCCTCATCGGAAACCATTATAACTTTTAAGGGTAATGAATGTCATATTTCTTAGAGGCAAAAAATACATAGTTATCATCAAAAAGAATGAACACTTTCCTGAAGCGAATTTCAGTTCATCAGTGACAGTAGGTGACGAAGTAGATCAAAAACTGGTAAAGAAACTCATCTGATTTCCATTAGAAAGAAATTGGAAAAATGATAGGAATATTTAAAGTTGCCGTTATTATTTAATTTTCTTAAACGACCTCGTAATGGTCCATTTTGAGTTCTATCATGAATAGAGGAAAAAATAGTACTTTCAAATATATATATAAAAAAGTGTTTGCCCACTTCTAAACTCATCTTAGCAAAGTCTTCTAAGCTCTACTTTGATGCATAAGTCAACTTTTTTTTTGTCATACGATCTAAATTGTTCGTAATGAAATGGTCATCTCAGGAGGTTGTTGTTTGCATAAACAATATAGATTATAAAATTGAACTCAACGAGGAAAACAACGAGAATTCCGCCTATTAAGATAGACGGGTCGATGTTTATTTGAAATGAATATGATTGTGAATAAGAAAAAACATTGAAATGTGTCCATCGATGAACATAAATACATCAGCTGAAGATCTTCAGATAAAAAAGGACACGTGCTGTGCACTATTAAAGATTTTTTCGTCGTCTTGGTGTTTTTTCATAAGTGATTTCTTATTTCAAATTCAGTGAATAATTACTCAGTAAGTGATTCAGTGAAATGAGAACAAAAACAGTAAATCAATGCCTTCACAGAATCGATCGATAATGCGAATAAAATCGATACTATCGAAAGAAGTCTTTCGGAAGACTTCACTTTTTTTTTTAAATGCTTTCATGAAGACTTCGTGATTCACACAATTTTTGCTTAACTCTCACTATCGCGAATTCCTACTGTAACTGTAATTTCAATTTATCCTCACCCAAATTTCTATCAAAAATCTCAAAGTACAAGAAGTGAAAAAGAAGTTGAATGCACAGTAGTCTTTATTTTTAAAGTATGAGTTTTTTGGAGTCGTATTTCTTAATGGAGAGTTTCCTCACAAAAATTCCTCTTTCAGTAAATAGATATTACAGAAGCTAATTAGCTTTTCCATTCAAATCTATCATCGACTGTTAAGAAATGGTAGCGCTTCAAAGTAAACAACAAAATTATACACAAGGCAACGCGTCATGTGTGTCCTGAATAGCCAGTTTTTATAATGATCAATTTTTTTTTGACTTATAAGGTTTTCTGGATGATGAGGAGAAAAGCAGATTTTCTTAAATACAATATAAAAAGCCACAGTTATGAGTTAGCCAAAAAAATTTGCAAACTCAGTAAGGATTTGAACTGTGATCTCAGAATCGCACTACTGTAATCTATGTTTTGCTACCACTAAATATTTCAATAAATTTAAGTGATGATATGTTGTCAGCACTGGTCCGTTGAAAGCTTTGAAACCTCTTATTGCAACCATTATTACCAATAATACTTGAGGTAAAATAGAATAATTACTATCAAGTTTGAGTCGAAATGTTAGTGCTATATTATTTCGATCTACTATAGACATAGAAAATTAGTTTTCTTCTTAAATACAAAGTTCTATAGAACGTAGCAAATACTTACTACTTCCTCCTTCCATTCTCCAATCACTTCTCCAACGACCTAGTGATAACCTCCCTCATCACTTATTACCCATATATCACCTCAATTAACCGACAATACAATGCAAATGACCTTTCGTCTTGTACCGTTTCGTTCATTTTCACCTCACTTCTCCCTTTCTACACTGCTTTTCCATCTTGCCCATTAGTACTACCCATTACTACTGTAGATGTACTACTGCTGTAAATGCAATCAACTGTAACTAATTTCTTTTACTTTTTTTTTATCCTTAAACGGACATTTTAGAACCGATAAAATCACGTTGAAATTGCCCTTCCTACTATCGAACTAGCAATCTTTGATGCAACATTTTGATTTTTTTTCTATATCACTTTTGATTTTCCTCATAATTGAAACGTTTTTCTATCGCCCTCTCAAATCAATGAATATTTTCCATCCCTCAAACAATAGATTTTTTTCTATTTCGATTGTATTCGCATACGTTTTTCAAACTTCAGTTCCTTTTAAACTATCCGTTTCATAAATATTTGTTGATGCTGGAGAAGACGCCCAATAGGTTTGAGATAAAGCTGCTATTCAGCTGTAGGTGGAAGCCTTGAAAACATATGATTGTTGATTACGGGAAAAGTCTAAAAAATAAGTACTACTCGTTCGACTAGTATGAGTTGAGGCAGAAGATAAGCTTGTCAGAGAACTGCTAACTAGAGCACATAGATGACGAATTTTTTGTGAGTAAAATTTGATCCCTCATCACGTCATCAGCAAGAAGATCATCTACCACCTTAACAATCTGACCTCTATGATTCAATGTCTACATGCACAACACTTTACTTAACTAAACATTGAAAATATTAACTACTAGTGGTTTCCTCATTCAGAAATCGACATGTTATTACACCGATAATGAACTATGATTGATTTATTACAAAACAAACATTATAAAACAACTAGAAGAACAAATTGAATTTAGGAAAAATTCAGATACATAAAAATTTTCTAACGCAGTTTCTGTTGAATGTTGCTGACGAGTGCCACAGTGTTGAGGTACGTGAAAACACCCTAGAATGTAAATGGCTGGTAAGCGGTAGGTAGGTTCGAACAACTTATAGTCGTTTTCTACAGATCGCGTAAAAATTAGAACAATATACAGCACATAATGAATAAATATCGATCGAATTGACAGATAAACAAAAACATTAACAAACACAAAACAATTGGTTTATATCTAATAAAGAATAAGAATAAACAAATAAGAAACAGATTTAAAAAATTAGGAATAAGAAGAATAGGAACAAAAAAAAACAAATAGAAGATACGTGACGTACTTCTATTACAAGTATAAACAGTTATGAAGCGAATAGATGTTGATCAATCAATATCGAGCTGAAAACTTTGTGCTGCGATGGCTAGCCTGGTCGTCGGCTAATCATATTCACAACCACAGTATTTTTTGCATAATTCCCTGATTATCGATTCCATATAACAAAACAACATTGATTGATATCCAGTTGGAATTTTGCTTTGTTTTGTTTTACGGAAGATCAACAACGAGTAGAGTACATTGGAGTCGATTATCCAAACAACAATAGGGGTCGGATTCAACTGTTAAGCTGTTACGAAGAAAATCAAAGTATATTTACGAATTGTTTGCTATGGAAGTGCTTTAGTACTAAGCAGATTTTAATGCGTCAAAACTCTGTAGTAAACCCTCTGTTGACTCAACACCAAAACTGAAAACTGCCTTTTCAACGGTTTATTATAAAGCATTTCTATTAGTCATAGCTTTTCTATAGCTTTTTTTAAGAATGATTCATTTTCTATGCATTGTAGCAAGCCATTTAAATTTATTTGGATTTGTGTTAGAGATCATCGAGTTGTTTATGTTTATCGATAAACACATTCTAAAGTGTTAATTTCATTGTTTGTTGAATGAGTGCTTAACGATATTTCTTAGCTTTCAAGTTAATGACGTAATTCGAAATCTTGTTTCTAGAAAAATAACGACAAACGACAGAAATTTGATGACCGCTAACGGTATTGATCATTTATCCTTCACAGTCTACTGTAATCGATCGGGGTGATATGCCGTTGGTTTACGTTGCTAGAAATTTCATTGTCGTTGTTTGTTTGTGTACGCTTTTTTTATTTGTTAATAGCATAAATTTTTCTCAGGTGTTTCAGTTTGCTTGTTGTTGTGATTCAATTCAGTTCATCTAGTTGAATAATAGAAGACGTCTTTATAGTTGTGTACGTTCTATGCACTACTTTATTAGATTCAACAAAATTGCTCTAACGTTTTCAGAATGGCAATTAACCAATGCCATTCATCATTACATGACAACAATTGGCCAAATAAACAATCGAATAGTTTGCTTTTATAAACAAATTAACCTCGTTCAATACAATTTTAGTTAGTTTAATTATTCTACATCGTTTTTTTTTGTTCTTCCTTTCATATTCTAAGAAGTAGTTGGTAAAGCGATATGAACTTAACATCGCAACCAATCCTATACACTTGGGAATCCAGCACATATTTTTCTAGAACGATTTTGATCCAAAGAACCGCTAAAAGATGCCTGACCATAAATCTCTACTTTTCCATTACATTTTTAGACGAAGATTTTAAACTTCCAACTTCAAAAAGAACTCTTCTAAGATTTAAATCACCAATTTTTATCTTACGGTTCGATTACCGCTAAGCCTATTCTCAGTCCAAAATAACACGATGAGAAATTCAATATAGATGGCAAATTGCAGACCATGCTATTCAGTATTCTGAATGGAACATTGATTTTCCGATTTGAACAGAAAATAAAATTTTAGAAAAATTTCATAAATAGTGTAATATCGTAAAGTGCGACATGTTTTCAATATTAATTTTCGACCCCCACAATTCTTATATGGTTTGATCTATTCGATCAAAATTGTCATTAATTCCTTTCTCTTACCCTACGCAGCGCAGCGTCCATCATATACCTGCCACACGTTCACCAGAGGTGGCAGGCCGGTGGCCGAACAACGGTGAACTGTTGGGTGTCGATGCTTTTTCGTTGCAACATCCATATTATTTTCAACTTCTGTTGCCTTGTTGCAAACAACTTTGTTTATTGTTAGGATTATACTAGTTGAAACAATAACAATTTACTGACGTGTATTCTTTGCACTCATTTGAATTACTAAAACATCTAAGAGATATGTAGAAAGATGCATATCATATCATTAGTAAATCGTAATAAAAACATGTAGTTTGAGAAGATATTGAAATGGATTCTGTCAAATATCGTATCCTGGCTACAGTAGTACAAAGTTTTAATGAGATAATCATTTTAGATCTCATGTACGATAGCGCCTCATTAGGAACCTCTCATTAAGAACAAACTTCAAGCTTAAAAAAATAACTTCGTATTCTCGACTTTTCTCTTGATAAACTAAACACAATTCTACTATTCATGAAAGAAATATCGTCTGTTTTTGGATCCGCTTGAATACGGTTTTCCATTCGAAAATGCATTCAAGCATAATAAATATACCAACTATTCATCAGATTAGTTGCTATTTCTTTATCCTTATATTTATTCCTTGCATATGAGCAATTATGCAACATTCAAACCAATTTGACAAACATTTTATCGTAACAAATTACAGTAGTAATAACCTATCAAGTGTCATTTAACATATTCAACGACAAAGTGCGGAAAAGCGCAGGAAAGCGCGGAAAGGCGCGGGAAAGTGCGTTGACATGGAACGATATAAATGAATCGATCCCTCCATATTATCACTCGTTCAACTATCGCATTGCAGATCTTTCTTTGTTCTATAATTGCCTTTTATTATTGTTATATTGTTATATTATCATTCCGAATTATCGTATTATTGTAATATTATTGTATTTTGGGGGCGCAGTGGCTCAGTGGTGGAGGTGCCGCAGTGAAACGTCGGCCGATTCATTTCGTGGCCGCCCCCCCGGTCTACCATGCCCGCCATCCCCCCCCCGGCGGGAAAATGGGTACACGGGGGGGGGGGGGGG
>KN716744.1:8314-27695 GCA_000816705.1 Dictyocaulus viviparus | reverse complement strand
ATGAATGCGGGGGCGCATCCCACCACAAGGAATTGATCAACGCCAACAATTATCTTATTGTATTTTAATGAAGGTTTAATTACCCAAGTTTGAGGTTCGACCTACTACTGTAATAATAAGTCCCATGTGGCAATTACTACTCAAGAACTATTACAATAAATCTTACGCAATAACTTGGTGTTGCTTACCAAAAAAAGCGAGCGTAATTGAAAATACCACAATTAAGACTTAGGCTTGCTGATTCCGTATATCTCAAATGGATAATTTTTTTTCGAACCCAATTAATAGTTCTAATTAACAAATACGGAAAAATTCAATGCAACAGGATCGAATAGCTGAGGACCTACGACGGTTGTCTGCACGTTACATCGTATGCCATTTGAAGTGGTGATCGACTTCTATATATATATACCTCACATCTATTCTTTCTATGTTATTGTTATCGGTAGATTTTTTTTCAATTGCTATTAGCAGCTTCTCGATATATGTGACAAATAGAAGATATTTCATTGCTTCATCGATAAGACAATCAATGAAGGACAACAAACGTACTGAAACATATTCGTTCTTAACTTGTCATTGTTCTACATTATATTTATATAAGTGGTTACTGTTACTGAAATCGCATCTGTTTTCAATACTTTTCTTCCTCATGGCTCAGATTTTCTCGTCATTTTTCACTCATCGTATTTATCATGGCGTAAAACTTTCGCAGCTGTTGTTATGTGTTTTTGTCAGCTTTTGATTTTTTTTTGCTTTTCGACACACGATGATAGTGAGAAATGTTTTCTGTAGTGTGGAACTGTTCACAATCAATTCACAGAATCGTAAAGAAAATCTGAAAAGCTTAATCCACTATTTTGTCTTTTGAGCATCATCCATTAAGCCTTGCGCTTATTTATAATGTTTTTCTTCTAATATTCTCATGATCTTGTCCTTTGTCCTCATTTTATTACTGTTTCCATAGTGCCGACATAACTTGTTTTTATTCATGGAAATTTCTACTTGGAATTATTTTCCTGATGCAGATCATAATCTCGATTAAACTTCTTACCAAATTTTGGCACTATCGTTTTGTTACTTGTTCATGTCCTGTACGCCCATCTCACTAGAAAGACCCTCTCACAGTCTCCTCTCAGTTCCGAATTTGCGAGTGCAAAACTTTTGACTACAGACATCGAGAGTAAGCAGAGAACATGAGGATATGAGGGAGTGACAGCAGATGGAATACATGCTTACGCATATGTTTTGATTATAACGATTTTCTTAAGTTTATAACTATAGTTATCGTTATAGTTTAGTATTGTTTTTTTAGTTACGCAATATGGCTACTTTATACTGATGAAACATCGTGAAGTAAATATTACAAGAAGCGAGGATATAAAAGATTCATCATTTCGAGTTTCCACGGTTGCATCGGATCGATTACAGTTGGTTTCACTTGAACTAATAATACGAGAAGAAATCAATGCAACTTCTTGAGATATTTCTATTTAAAAAGTTTTCTGATGAAAAAAATTGACTTCAATTCATGATGTAATCGTTGCATTAGATGACCACCTGAAATGTGCAATGAATACATTGTACTAAATTCCAACAGCGGTAGAACTCCTATTCCGTGATCATTATGGTCTGTTCTATATATGTCATAAATATGTTTTGTAATAGAAATCAATGCACTTGGAAACATACAAAATTTACCGCTGCTTTTTAGTAGGTCTCTTTGAAAATCAAAGAAGATTTATGGTAGATCATTATAGAACTTTTGAATTCTTACTAGTATAGATATTCATATATTATGTAATATATCGATTACAACCGATATAACATACAGCACCAGTTAAAGCAACAAAAGATTAAGTGGGTATGGTTTTTATTAGAAGGCTTTTATCTATACCAAACCTGACCTTGATACAAATGTCAGTGTTGCAGAGTGCTAAGTGAACAACCTTCAGATGAATTCAATATACTGTTAGTGCAGCAGCTGACTTGTAAAGTTGCGTATGAACAATTACATTACGGCTAGACTTCAGTAATTAGGATTGTAGATAATACTAGTTAATGAGGTCCTAACAAGTGAACGATCCGCGCACATCGTTGTATCTCTCCACAGGGAGGGGCAGCACATTGTCGTATATATAATGTTCGTATTATCTCCGCGAATTCCGAGGTTTGTTCCATCGTTGGCGAAAATGTTTTAGACATATCTAGACTTAGTGCTATCCATCTTTCCTTGCTTCATACATATATGCTAATAAATAGCCACGTTTTTTTTTGTTATTTATAAATCAAAAAGGATGATCAAGTGTCCTAATGTGACATTTTCAAATAAAAATTAGTTTTCTCTTCATTGGAAAAACTGCAGGTGTCTATTGACAGATAAGCAGTGCTCCTAGAAATTTGCAAAGTAATTGCACTAAAGATATTCTGACTACCTTACCAGTTGTGTATGTAAATTTTTAGCGGGCTAATTTTCATTCATAATACGCATGGTCTATGTACCTGCTGTATGTTTACCTTATTCTGGAATTATATTTAATGTTGCGAGATAACACCTAGGTAATTACGGTTCCTGTTAGCTAAGATAGTGACACTAGCATAAAATAATGAAGCAGTTTTTTTTTTCGATGCAGATGAAAGGCGATAAAACTTCGTTAACTGGTGAGGGCAATCAGCATGATCAAGCGGAGGAATACAGCATGGAGGTGGTTTCTTTTCATCTGTCGTCCGATGTTTTCGGATTTTTTTCTCAATGATAATTTAATTGATTGCAAATAGCGACCACTACTCACTGTATTTAGAGTACTTTTAAATCTCAATCACTTTGTGTAATTGTCTTGTTCTCAGGAAAGCGATGATTATTCAACGGATGACGAAATTCAATATTGTGATTGCATTGCATCAGTTATTTCTCATTCGCTTCCTGGAATGCCTGGAAAAAAGGGTAGAGAATGTTATACTTCTTATGAAATTTGCAGTGTGTCGCAATATAAAAAGAAGTTGGGTCATGAAGTGTAAGATTTCGAAGAAGTAAGAGTTTGACAGTATGATAATAGCTAAAAAAAATTTGTATTATTTTTCAAGCCTTTCTCACTTTATTTACAAGCTTGAATACGTGTCACATTTGTTTTGCATGACAACGTCTTGTCCTGTATTTTGCTGAGGGTTTTTCGCCTTCTGTCCTGTTGTTCAGTGCTTGTTGAGCCAGCTTTTCTGATTTCTCACATCAAGATTTTCATAACATTCACTTTGAAGTTGTTAGGAAAGGATGATTTTTTTTGCAACTACACGATTCTTTTGGAGTTGCGACAGCTTATGCAATGTTCGATCAGTACAACATGATGTGTTATAATGGCACTAAGCAGTTAATGTTATCACATCGAAAGAGAAATTTATAACTGAATTTGTTAGATGCTAATTATCTCGGATGCTTAAAAACTTGAATAACTTTCCATCGTTTAGGAATAATTCCGTACGAATCTGTCTTTGAATCCCAGGCTCAAGCCCGTCGTAGAGGATATTGGATCCCTGGAGTTCCAGTCAATGCCAAAATCGTTAATGTGGAACGAAATACTGACAGAAAAATACACTTGATAAATACACTGCTGTGAGTTTGTCTGTTAATCATTATTGTGTTTCTGATCTGTTGCTATGTTGGATTAAAACCGAACAAATCACGTATCCTTAGCATATATATTAGCTTCTACTTATTTAGTAAGAGCACTGTCACAAAATTTTTATGTTCATTTTTCTCGTGTTTTTATTATGCAATAAGCAATAGAAGTAGGCACAGTTTTGATATATGGTGGTACTACGGATTTTGAAGGGAGTCTTTGCTTTCTGAAGCGGAAGCGAATTCGTAAAATGATAGAGAAGAGAAATCACGTTTTCCTCATTTGTAGACTTTTTAATATGTTCCCACTTGTCGTTGCTATGTATTATGAAATCTGCTACACTTCTACTATCGTGAATTTGGTTGGAATAAAATTTACGTTGATATAGATATACAATTCAATTGGAACATGGGCAATTCAAATGGAGTGTTGTTCGAAATTACAAGGATTTCACAGCACTAAACAGTAGACTCAAGGCCCATAGGGCAGCGCAGCAAATACTTGCTCCGGTCCGTAGGTTGGATTTTTTCTACTTTCTTTGCTTCGTATCATTATACTATCTAAGTTGCTTTTTCGTAAATGTTTTACTTATAATGCTACTCAAATTTTTTAATTATGGCAAGAAAATTTGCAGATTTTATCAACGTAAAACGGGAGAGTAAGTTTCTCTGTTGTATAGTGATTTTTGGTTCGTTTGTTTAAAGTTACAAGTGACAGTTGTTAAGCTTATTTTTGCGGAGATTTTTATATGCGTAGAAGTTTTATGGAAATGTGATGTATATCATTGTGAAGGTAAATCGCATGGTGATGATGGGTTTGTTTTAGTCCATAGGCAATTGTCAACACATAACCTTTTCTTCGTTAACCGTTTTCCTCAAGCTCTGTGTGCATATTCACCTTTTTGTTTCAGAGCACAAGAACGTGTTGATGCAATGCTGGAATCAGTGGGTATTGATGTTATCCCGGACCATAAGGAGGATTGTCCATATTATCATCATCCTAGCAATCATAATCGACGAAGACATACTCAAGTTAGCGATTCTCACGACTCGGTTTTTCAAACATTCAGCTGCCATTAAACCCATTATACTAATCAGAGCATGTCTCTCTCTTCTGTAATGCTAATCTTGAAAATCAATGAATTCTTTAAAAACTTTTTTGAATATCTTTGTATCAAGTATTTCACAGACCATTTCAAGGAAACTGTTTAGAGCGTAAAATAGTATGAATATATTGTTTTTTGAAAGAAGACTTGAAAAGATGGCATCTAAGTTATTGGACATATTTTGAAGATATTGTATTTCGAAAGAATTACTGTTTTTGGAAGTTATTCAGCCAAAACTAAAGTGAATAGATAGGTGTATTGAGTTAGCTTACGGAGTGTGGTAACAGCTCATTTCGATTGCTCATGTATTATGTTAAACATCATTCTTCTTCAATAAATGTGACACATTACGAAATAAATTCTCATAGTATTGCAGAAAAAAGTGTTTCTTTTATAATCATATTTAGATTGCTGTATTAAAACGTGAGGCGGACGCTCTTGATGGGAAAATATCATCATCAGTTACTTCGAATGAGCCCACTTCTCCAAAGTCCGATGAAGTTCGATCAAGAATGGAAGAAGCTGTGCAATGTATTTTTCATGATCTAAATGTCCTGTCTTCATATACTTGAAGTAAACGAAAATATTAGTAAGCTTTAGCCGGTATTCTGCAAGACGAAAATGCAGCTTCTTCAACAAGCCAGCCTAAGAAATTGAGAACTCGAAAAAAACATGGTCTTCCACGTTTTCCAATAATACCTGATTCAATGGTGACGAACTTAGAAGTTAGAAAGGTATTCATTGTCTTATTACTACAAATTAATACCACTTTTTTTCCAACTAACAAGAATTTATATGGTCATTGGACTTGTTGAGTGTTTCTAGTTTTGCTCCGTATACATAAAGTAGATAGTATTTTTCATCCATCTGCATCACCGCTTTAGGACCAACTCGAAAATTGGTTACAAATGTTACTCCACATTCCAGTCAATCGGAACCATCATGAAACTGTATGAAGTCATTTACACTTAGGTGCTTTAAGATTTGTATTGTTTTTAAATAATGTTTCAGGCTGAATTCCTAGAGGTATCTCGATTTTCGTTCGTGAATGAATTAGGGGGGAAGCATTCAGAAGGTTTTGTCAAAAAACGTCCTGGAGGAGCACGTGTTTTTCTTGGCTGGAAACAGTGTTGCGTACGATATTTGCTTCCTTGGAGTAAACGGTAGATTGATCATTTTAAAATGTAGATTGGAAGGATTTGTGTAGGACGACTTAATGAATAACATTTCATAGTTGGATATTATATTTTGATAAAACATTTGTTGCTTGCTGTACCATAGGTGTCTTTAGAAATTTGTCTTTGCAGATGGCTCATGGTTCGTGATTCCTTTGTAGCTTATATGGATCATCGGACTGAACAGATTCGTCTCGTGTTGTTAATGGATCGTGATTTTAAGGTGACCATTTTTACCAATCACTAATGCATGTTTTCTTGTGTTGCTTAGTAGACTGCAGTGTTGTGAATATCGGTTATTGCACATAATTTGAATGTTGAATTTATTTGGAATTGTTCTCACCTTGGAAATATTGCTAATGCATTTTATCCTGTTTTTATTAACACTATATTCTTAACATCGTATCCTTTTAGGTAGCAGCTGGTGGGAAAGAGGCCGATGGCATACCTACTGGTTTGATAATCTTCAATACGCAGCAGTTCGTTCTGTTTATTTCTTTCTACATTGACATTTACTTTACTAGAAAATTTCACCATTTTTTGAGATTATAAATTATAAGTGGTTTCCAACAGAATTGTTTTTTTGAGTTATATTAAAACTAGTAGGTGACTTGATTGGAATATATATTTCAATATTCGTTTCTTTTTGAGTAGTATAAAGTCTACCGGAAAGTTTTATATGTTTTCTGAATAGAGCAAAATACACCTTTTCTTACCGTTAATAAACTTTGCTAAACAATATAATGGTTATTGTTATTAAGTACTTTTCGCCAGCTTAAGGGCAATTTATATATCTCATTTTTAAGAATTGTTTCATTTTGATGCGAAAAACTGGATCAGAGCTTGTTTGTTGCCTTCATAATACTTGAATTTTTGTTCTTCAAAGAATTTTGTAATGATAAAAACAAGTGATAGTCGTAAGGTGCTAACTCCGGAGAGTATGTTGGATGCAACAGAATTAGCCAATTATATGGCCAAGTAAATAATTTAAATTTTTTGAAATCACCAGTTAAACTATTGTATTCAATTTCAGCGGTCAAGAATCTTTAAACACTTTGGAATTGATTTCTCTTTTGCTCTGCATGTTAGGCATTAACTAAGTTGGAGAGTTTTCATGGTGCTCTGCAAAGCTGCATCTGCCTGGTATTATCATGGTGCAGTATGGCAGGATTTTGTACAAAATATAAAGGCAGGCGTAAACGAACCTCATTAGTAGCCATTGGTGCATTACCGCTTCGCACTTAAGAGTAGTGTTAATCAACTTTGTTTTAATAAGTTCGATACGTATGTATGTATATATTAAGCGAATAAGATAGCGAGACGAACAAACATCAATTAATCATGTGCTTATGTCTTGAAAATTGTCATAGGAAGCAACAAAACCTTTCGTTAGATCAGATATGACTTGGTTGTATTTAGTACCTCAAAGATGGATTTTAGTGAGTTGCATCTGAAATGTCGACGTATAGAAGATACAGCGAGGTGGAAGGCCATCATTGAGCAAGCAATGCATGGAATTGGAAGCATTTGGATTAAGCCACATCGATTCAGTTCTTCATTTCCTATTCGTGAAAATTCGTACGCTAAATGGTAGGCAGTAGTATGGTGTCGTGATCTTTCGAAATAGTTACAGTTCCTAGATTTGGCGCTATAGTAGACCGCCAGAGGTATATTTGTGACTAAATGATTCAGTCACTAGGGATATTTATAGCCTCAAGCACTATAGCTATTCTTCTCTAAGAATGAATTATTTAGGTTTGTCGATGCTCGATCGTATATGGCTCACGTAGCTGATATGATGGAACTAGCAAGAGAAGAAATTTTCATTGCTAGTTGGTGGTTGAGTCCAGAGGTAAAATTTATTTTGATAATCGGAAAGTATCTAGTTTTTTAACCTCGGCGCTGTTTTCATACATTGTTTTTGAGTGCTAGATAATTATGGAATGAGAAATAAGAGTATAAAAAACAATGGAAATAAAATTACAGTAAGATGATCTAGTTCCAAACACGTTGAAATGGAAATTTCAGATTTACTTGAAAAGGCCAGCACTGGAAGGCAACTACTGGAGGCTTGACCAAGTTCTTAAACGCAAAGCAAACCAAGGTGTTCGTATTTTCATTTTGATGTATAAAGAAATGGAGATGGCGTTAGGACTAAATAGCATGTACAGCAAACGAACATTGCAGGCCCTTCATCCAAATGTTAAGGTATTTTACACATCATGATTATGTCGACTTACTTGGAGCTCATTTTATAAGTTCTAGGTTATGCGTCACCCTGATCACTATCCATCAACCGGCACTTTTTTTTGGGCTCATCATGAGAAATTGGTTATTATTGACCAACTGATTGCTTTTGTTGGCGGAGTCGATCTTTGTTTTGGTCGCTGGGACGATAATAATCATTTGCTAACAGATCTTGGATCTGTTAAATTTGGTCAGCAACATCTTATAACGAAAGATATTAACATGGTGGGTTTTTCATTCACTTTTAGTTTCTATATTTAATTTTTTCTTGTATCGCTATCAGCAGCATAGTATCTTGTTCAGGCTTCGGCTCTGAGGACTTTAGTAAGTGCTCCACTCACTCTCTCACCACTTGGTTTGGAACAAGATGAAAATTTAAGTTCTGTGAAAAAAGAGGATTGTTTTATAGATGCAAAAGATGGTAAGCACAGAATTCATTGACATTTATCACTGTTTGTCTTTGGTAGTACAAAATGTTTCATTACAGAAAATGTAGGAAAACCACATCAAGTAACAAATATTACAATTGGTGGAATTGATGAGAATGGTTGCGCGAAAATTTTGGATGAGTCTGCGGGCGACGGGGACGTATGTGCTTCACAGCGCTTTTTTTTCCGACTTTTTATCTGTGAAAAGCTAACATTTCACAAATTTTGATTTGCCCATGGTGTAATTTGCAGTAGTGCAACATTGTCATAAAAGATAGAAAAAGTGGTTCTTCTCATATTGATAATTTCCACTTTTCAGGCAGTTTTCGCAGATGTAGATAAGGAAGGAGTCATGTTGAAAATAAGTCCTAAAGGTATGGTTTTCCCAATATTTATCTTTGTTGTCTAGATCAATCAACTTTGTTTCTTCTGTTAGATTTATTTTTTACCTTTCTGTGTTGTTACATAAAAAATATGCGAATTGGAATACACGTACAACTCTGCTTCTATTGGACTAAAATCTTTGTGGAATACGTTCTATGCGGACGTTAAAGTAATGGCAAAGACTGTAGTTTTTAATAGTGTTATGTTCCATTCATAGGACATGAACAGCAGATATATTGGCATTTAAGCATAAGTTAAATTTACTTTCCAGGTACACGTTCGGTCTCGTCAGATTCTCCAAGACACTCTCCCAATGCAGAAAACGGTTTGAGATCTGAATGGCATACAGCTTCAAAAATTGCGGCTGTATCTGGAAAAAAGCCTACTCTTATAAATGTAGTCCATGAAGGAAAAGGGAAAAAGGTAGTTGATATGCAAATTTTGTATGACGAGCATTTCTGCAAAACGAATCTCTATTTTTTTTTCCGTGATAGTTTCTACATAATTCAGACTAGTGCTGTAGTATTAATATATATTACGTGATAAAGAATGGCTTTATTTGTTTGAAGTTTGTGCAAATTCAAGTATATTCGTATAGTATATTTAAGTATATTCGTCGTGCTGCATCGGCTATAGTTCGACCTCAAGTTCCATTAGAAATGCTGGATATGGCTGGACCTCCTCCATCGGTGTTTGAGAAAGCAACGAAAATGGGTATGGACTTTACCACAGCTGCCGAGAAATACAAAGAGTACGTCGAGAGTGGAGCAGTACAGAAGGTAGCGTTTTGCAGTTTATAATTTAGTTGGTAGCATACCCTCAACCATGTTTATCATTTTTTAAAATGTAATTTTGTGCTGTGCGGATTATTTTGCCAACATTACCATTATAGTAGAAGTCAAGAGTGTATTGTCAAATGTACAATTATTTTTTTATATCAAACCGTTTGTCACATCAGCGTTATTTAGTCTTTCAAGCAATTTAATGATCCTAGAGAAATATAAGAATTGGTGTGCGAGGGTTTAGTAATAATAGAAGTTATCACACGTGTGCGCCGTAGCATTCCATGAAACTGAGGCACACTGCGCGAAAGATATCAGTTATAAATGCTCCTATTTCTCAGGATTATAATTTCGCCTTTTTATTTTCTAATTGTGAATTTTTTGGAAGAAGAGTTTTTGGAGGGTTGAGTTTTCAACGGATACATTTGGTACATAAAGCTCAGTAAATAGGCTATTTTAATAGGGTAAATGAAAATTGGACGGGAATAGCTTAAAAACGAGGCGAGTTAATGGTAGAGTTGGAAAACAACACAATGCTAGTACGAGTTTATGTCCGATGTGATCGCAGAGTAAAAGTAATTCAAAGCGAGTCACATTTAGGAGAAACATCGCTCTCAGACTCCCCCTGTTCAGAGAAAAGAAAGTCGTTTCACGCGAGCTGTAGGGCAATGGAAGAGCAATCGAGCGAGAAAAAAGTGGAAGCAGGTGATACTGTACCTATTTATTGATATTTATGAAATATATACTCACAACAACTAACAAACAACGCTAATCATACTATCTATAGGTTCTCGATTCGGATGAAGTAACAGCAGGCTATGAATTAGATTTCATCCGTCTCAAAAAGATGGATAGTGAGGAAAAGGACTTTATTGATGGTGGTGTTAAATATTGGGTTGGGAAAGATTATGTGAACTATATCTACAAGGACTTTATCGATGTCGATTTGCCATTTCACGGTGTGTCATTTCTATTACTTTGTATCTGCCCATATCGTTTACAGATATTTTTTTCGTGCAATTTAGTGAGCGACCAAAATTATAAATAAGAGTGCTTCCGTAATTGACCCATCATAGATATATTAATTACCGACTCAAATTATGAGGTTGCTTTTCTTTGTTCGCAGTGAAATGTGAGTAGTACAAAATGAATAAAAAATGGCCTTTCGGTTTCAAGTTCCAAATTTTAGATTTCATTGACCGTGGTGTAACACCACGCATGCCTTGGCATGACATTCATTCTGTCACTTTTGGAGCGCCGGCTCGAGACGTTGCACGGCATTTCATTCAACGGTGGAACGCCACCAAAACAGAGAAATTAAAGGTATGTTATAAATATATATATATTTATATTTATTTATTCAGTCATTCATTCATTTGCTCATTTGCAGTTAGTTATATTCAGCGAAAGTCCTGGAGGCATTTTTTAGGATGATGTAAACTACCCTTGCCTTCTTCCGAAGAGTTACGAAAACTTGAAAGTTCCTCGTGTATTTAAAAACCCTGCATTTAGCTATAATGTTAATATACAGGTTAGTTTATTACTGTTCAGCATATAAAAAATACGACTGATTTTTCTCTAGTTCAGCTCAGTTGGCTATAAAGTTGTGTATTGATGTAAAACAATTGGTTTTATCTGTTAAGTCTCATTTTTACAACAAAATCAATATTTGGCGAATTTACTTTTTTGTAAGCGGATTTACAATAAAGTCTCTAGTTTCAGTCTATGTTGTATGTAGTATTGTAGGACATTTCGACAACCAATATGAATGTTAGAGGATGTGACAAAAATTTATGCAGGAAGTTTTTTTAGAGATAAAGTCGTTATTTACTTTGATGAGACATGTGACAAGGTCGTTTAGCTAATTAACCAAATACAATAATAATTTTGAATAAGACAAGATAAGCTTTGGTGTTGGTCAATACCCGTGTTGGTCAATACAATGGGCATAAGCATTTCGTGTTCAACGTGATATCGTGAAGGTGATTAAATGCGAGCTTGGTCTATACAGTGAATTAAGTTGAACACTTTTTCACAAGTCTGTGTTTTTATTTGAATCAGATTTCTCTGGTACTAATTTGCCACCTTCGAAAGCGTGACTGGCTTCGTTTTTCATAGAAGGAGCTGTAAATCTGATTAGGCCCTGCTTTACGCACCACGAAAATAGACATTATGGGTATAAGTGGTTATGCTTTCATGGACTTCTGATATCTCTGCGATGCTGAATGCTTAATCATGAAGCATATCTAATCCTCAAGCTTAACTCGAACCGACGTCTGTATGTAGTGATATTCTTTCCTGTCCCGTGTTTTGTTATTGACTGTAAAATTATAAGTTTCCGTAGTCGATGGGAAGAATTTCCGTGAATTTTTGTCAATGCTTAATGTACACTTTCAGGTTCTTCGTTCTCTTTCAAACTGGTCAGGACTTACAAATCAGACTGAAGATTCGATACAAATGGCCTATCTGTCGCTCATCGCCAATTCTAAAGTATGGAATTTTATTACATATATTGTTTTCTTTTTGTAATAATAATTTGTTATCATTGCAGCACTACATATACATAGAAAACCAATTTTTTGTATCAATGATAGATTCGAACGATGTATTGAATGAGATTTGTAAGGTCATATGTAACCGCGTAATTAGAGCACACAAGTATGTTTCTTGTATGCTTTATTTTATAATTTTTAACTGAAACTTTCAAAGAAGTTGATGTTAAAATATGAAACTATCATTTTTTAGAGACAAGGAAGCATTTCGTGTATATATTATGATACCTCTTATGCCCGGGTTTGAAGGAAATGTTGGTGCTCCAGGTGGTTCGGCACTTCAGTCTGTTCTGCATTGGACATACCAGTCATTAAGTCGTGGTCCAAACTCTTTGTTTGAACGTTTGAAGGCGGTTAGTTTGTATGAGCTCTACTCTATAAATTCCTAGTTTTTTTTCAAGCTACCAATACGGAACTTATTCCTGTGCCATGTTACAATAATGTATGTCGCCCAATTTATAGGGCAGATTAATAGGATGTGGGTGGATGTGACAATCTAAGGGATTTTCAATAATGAATTGTTTATAGCTATTGCATTAGACTATTTGTGAAATACAATTTTTCAATGAAATTTTCTCCTTTGTTTAAATTTTATGGTTTTCAGGTTATACCAAATCCTCACAATTATGTATCAGTGGCCTCTTTACGTACCAATGATATACTTTGTGGTAAATTGGTAAGCGTGGCTTTTCGTATTTCGTTTGTTTCGTATCCGAATCTAATATTATATACTAACAAAGCTTGTAGGTGACAGAGCTGATTTACATTCATAGCAAATTACTTATTGTTGATGATGAATATGTAATCATTGGCTCAGCAAATATTAACGACAGATCGCAGGTTGTTTTTTTGTCGTTATGTCCTTTTAGTGGATTTTTTAACAGAGCTTTCTTAATTATCCTGTTACAGGTTGGAAATAGAGATTCAGAGGTTTGTCTGTTGTATTCGGATATAGAAAAAGAACCATCAGTTATGAATGGTCGCCCGTACGCTGCAGGAAAGTTTGCCAAGTCCTTACGGTTGCAGTGTATGAAGGTGTGTAGTTTGCGTTCTATTTATTCTATCTATCAATGGACTTCTTGGTAATGTTCGTGCAACTGAATTAGGTTATTGTGGAGTGTATGTCACTTCCATAGTATCATATTTAACATATTTGGTCTGTTTCAATCATTGTTATTTTCTTCTGGTCAGTGAAAGTTTCCAGTGTATCATCCTGAAGCTGTAGCTCTTGATTGTTTTTGTGCATGTCAAGACATTTTGCAGCTGTTCGTTTATGAAAACAATCAAAATTAAATATATCGCAATCCAACGTGTAGAGTTCTAAATTTCAACTGAAACCAACACTATAAAATCTACAAGTTTAGCTTTTTGTTTAGGAACATTTGGGTCTTCTTCCCGAATCCCGATGTCCGGCAAATTTCAAATACGATGTTTCTTGTGATGATCCAGTAGCTGAGTGTTTCTTCATAGATGTCTGGCAGAATACGGCACGGTCGAACATGTTGATTTATGAAGAAGTACGCCTAATTTCACATGTGTACAATATATCTTTCTTTGAAGTATACATCCGACACTTTTCTGGCTTTAAGGTATTCCGAACGTATCCGACTGATAATGTGGAAACATTTGAAGAATTCGAGAAATGGACGGGGCAAATGCCTCTTGCTGAATATTCTCCGCAGCAAGCCCAAGAGAAACTCCGAGATTTGAATGGTGGGAAGCTTTTACAGATTTTTTATTTATAAAGGCTCCTAAACACGTACTTGTTTTATTTATAGGTCGATTGGTTGAATTTCCACTAAATTTTTTGAGCAAATCAAATCTGGCGCCAGGTATTACCTCTAAGGAGGGCTTCGTACCAAACGCGGTGTTTACATAAGCTTTTTTCTATTTACCTACCTCACCATGTGGCTTGTTACTTCGCTGTAATTTTACGTTGTTCTTTAAAAGTATTTTCATCAAATCTATACTTGACAGCTAGTCCAAATCATATCTTGTTTTATCACATCGTTTCAATTTTGCAATTTTCCTCAAGCATATGTTTCTGCTGAAACTATTATGAGTGACCAATTCCAAATTGTGTAATATGTGCAGTACGCATTTCTGGTGATACTATGTGATAGTTCTGGCTTGAAATGTTATGAATGTATTTGTTTGTTCACGTCATTTAGTACGATAGGATAATCTGTTTAAAGAAGATCGATAATATTTGGAGAGGGTTGGTATCGTAGTGCTAACATTGTTTTCAATTGGCGGTAGTCTTTCTTGCAATTACTGTGCATTCATACTAGTTGATTCTGCTCCATACCAAACCCATTTCATATTTTCAACTCAGGCTTACCCTCAATTTGTGTAAATTGTCGCGATTCTATTAACTTCGAATTCACAACTAGCTTTTCTTAGTTGGGCGAATACTTTGATTTCATACTAATGTTTCGAAATTGCTTAGATCTTTATACTTTACTGGCTGTAAATCGATACAGCTTTTTGAACAAAAATTATCACTAATCCTTTTCTGTGTTGTTGCAGTTTGTTCTGTCAATATCTATTTTGATTTGCTTTTAACAGTTATGCTAATTCAAATTTTTGGTGACCGTCATGATGAGAGATGCTCTACCAAATCGAATCGCTTCGACCCTGGTGGTTGTTGGTCTACAATAAAGGGTGTAATGATCTTCTGCTTGTTTGTTCACATTTATTTATTTTTATGTCTTTTTCATATTAATTTTTAATATCCAATATCATAGTGACTAGTGCTTAATTCCACTTCATATTGAATAATTCAATTGTTAACCGTCATAAAAGCTGTAAGTATGCCAGGTTTTCTTCAGATCTGAAAGACGGTCGTGCAAAAAGAAAACAAACAAAACAGTAAACAAGACGAGAGCAAGAAAATGAACAACACGATTAATTAGCAGGAAAAACGAGAAGAAAGGTTTTGCATTCACTGGATTTCATTTTTCATTCAATTTCAATACGATTCTCTTCGTAAATAATTTACTAATTATCGTATAGCGATAGGATAGACAGTATCGTTGAAACAACGGATTTTAAGGGGATATGCGAGGTTTCTTTTTCTTTCAAGTCAAAGTCCGATGATATCCGTATGGAAAATAAGGCGTGGATTACTCATTCTTCTTATTCGATCCATTAATGGAGTCAACGTATGTCGTGTTTGTTGCGGAACATCTCTTGTCGCCACCGATGCTGCTGCCTGAAGAAATCGTTGTGGGTTTTTCATAGTCGATTGGGTGTAATATTGATATCAGTTCATTAGATTAAACAAACTCACTTGAATAAACGATTTTCTGATTTTACAAGGTCCACACTTTTTGAGGAATTTGGGGTCAATTTATTAGCAGATCAAATTTACTATAGATCGAATTTTTGGTAGGTCAAATTAATTATGATAGGTCAAATCCAGGTCAAATTATTAGTAGATGGGTTTTTAACAAAGGTTAATAGGTCAAATTAGTTATATTACCTGAATAAGTCTGAGTCGTTTACGATAATTATTGGCTCTTACGTGGTCGTTAAGTATTTGTTGTATATACGATGACGGAAACCATCCTGATGAGCCATCAGCTACTTTGGTACCATAAAACCAACCTATATACAAGAAATTGGGAAAGAAAAATGAATGAAAAAACAAAATAAACGAACCGTCAGGCATTTTTCTTAGAATGTTCACCACATCTCCTACTTCTAAGCATAATTCATCGTCCTGATTCTTATTATAGGTGTGAACTGTGATCGCTTGTGGACAATCCCACTCGGCATAGATTTTTTCTTGTGGATTTGCTGACTAGAATGATTAAATTTTCATGAACTTTCATCAAGAATCAGATAAGCACATCTATTATCTATGATTAGATCACTAGTAATATAATATAGAAGACTCACGGTTGGAGGTCTGAGAGCACTGAGCCATCGTTCTCGATCTGTTTCTGATTCGGCATTTAACAATAATTCTGCTTGTCTTCCATATGCATTTCTCATGAATACACAAAGGAATAAGTGTGGACGCATATTGATCGACGACAACTGCATCTGAAAATCTACATTGATTTCTCGATCTCTATCAACGGTGCTCTTCAATACACGCAGTGTATATGAAATACTGCACGAACGCCTAGTACCGCACGAATCTCTATTATATGCCCTGCCCCTCTTACTGTAACTGGTGTGATCAATATTGTACCCAGGGTAAAATGAGTGAACACGATCTTCACAATTTATGCTACTGCTATTACTATTTACATCCGCCAAAGAGTGCGAGTTCTGTGATTAGGTAAATATCGTGAGATTAGAAACTGTGAGGTTTAAAACCATTATAATCAATAATAATTGAAAGGACAAATACATTTTGAAGAAACCTTAAACGATCAACACTCCTATGAGCTTACCCGTTCTGTGTCGCATTCCAGCGGTTGTACGTCCACATAACGTCGAACTGCGTAGTCTTTACATTCGTATGTTCCATTCCTAATAAAAAAAAAGTGATGTGAGAAAAAAAAATAAAAACACTGTTATATAAAGACAATGCTCACAGTTTTTTCTTGGTAACGAGGATAATATCCGAAAACAGGAAAATATACACATTTCGAATTTTTTGTCGTCCCTGAAAATAAGTTATCTTAAGTGAAATCTCTGGAGTACTGTATTTGTCCTACATTGGATGGATGTGCGGTAAAATCAGATTTGGACTTACTTGAAGAATATTTTTATTTTTTCGCTCGATTATTTGCACGAGCGATCCACGTTTTACTAGGTACCGTGAATTTGAGACAAGAGCAATTTTCCTGCAAAACGTTTATGTGTATGGAAATTATAGAGTTGGAAAAAGAAATTAAATAGTATTTTCTTCTAATACTTATTGCCTCTGCTGCTTTTGTATTGGGAGAGTTCTTTTTACTGACAATAATCACTAAATTCGAGTTCTAGTTTCAGCTTAGTAGCTGACGACACTACCACTTTTCCCTTTATGAAAATATATATTCCTCAAATGAAAAAGTAGTAATGTATGAGTAAAGAGGGTGTAACGAAGAGTACTGTAGGACTCTGGTAAGAAGAAGCTTCTGGTTTTTTTTTGGATAAAGCATTGAATACAAATGGTAAATTCCATATAATAAGAATTGGTATGTAAATGAATACTGTAATACGACCTCAATATACAGTACTATTGATATTTTGTTCAAGTTTGTAAGAGTTATTTTGAATAACAATTACTGGAAATATTTTAAGAAAAGCTTCTTGAAAATTAGTTTGTGCATCAAATAATTATAGTAAAGTACCATTTTCTATGCTGAAAAAAATAAAATACAAAATGACTATTCAAATTTACTTCAGATCTGAATCTTTGTAGATAAGGCGGCTGTCAACTTCAAGAAGTTGTTCAGTTCGCTCCATTCGTCGAGCACCCTCGTTGCACTCGCTGACCACCTTCAACGAATATCATAATGATCAATTTCATGCATAAAACGAATTCAAACTCCACAATATTAATCCACTTTCACACAAAAAAATACGTTAAATGAGTTGTTAACAAACAATAAAAATGTAAGAGAGGCAATTCATAAAACTTTTTGCTAATGACGGAAGCAGGCTAACAATAAACTGAGATCTTTTTGATCTCTCCGTTTTTCACACTACAACATTAATTTTCGTAAAGAGGATTAATCCTCATTAAATGTGAGTGTTTCATACGTTAGCTTGAAATGACCAGTCTTTTACTGAGTCAATACTATCTTTTCCCTGATTATCTTTTTTGCTAAAAGTGTTAAAGGCATGATCTACTTGAGGACATGCGTATTGCAACGCCATTACCTGCCACAGCGCTACACAACATCATGTTTATCACAATATTTCAGAAAAAAAAATGTGAACAAGTAAAAATAAGCGTATGTTATTATGAAAGACAGGGCGTATGAGAGGAGGAAGAGGAGTGAGGAAAGAAGAGAACAGAAACAAAGAAGAAGCGAGGAAGAACGTTTTTCATGCTTAGAATTGCTGTGAAATGCTTAGAAAAAAATAACCTTACCTTATTGGCTGCGTTTAATGCTCGTGTTGTCACTTCATATTCGTCGCCTTCTCTTTGTAGACGATCCAAAATTGCGTAAACTAACAGCGGATATCTGAAGTCCCATATGTGAATATTGAAACAATTGTCAGAATCATTATTTTCTGAGTTTGTCCAGGTTCTTCAACGATGAAACAGCCGAATCTCGCTGGAACTTATGGCTTGATTCAAAAACAAAACATAAGTAGTTCGTGTTGAGTTAATCATCATACACTCATCATATACACTCATAGCACTGAATTTACTCAGAGCGAAAAGCGAAGAAACAAATTCACTGGCCCGACCTGAGTTATCTCAAAAATCCTAAACGAAAAACAATGTAAATTTATGATTCTATATTTCATTTTTTCTTCAAACAACAGTTATTTGAATGAATTTGATTCATATTAGTTAAAATTACTGATTTATATTGAAATAGATAATAGAAGTGAGTGTGGATAGCGATATGAGTTGCATCGATGTGACACGGGCGATTAGGAAACGGCAAGATCAAATTCAACAGATCAATGTAGATCAGAAATTCTCTTGATCATAGAATTTTCAATTTATAGTAAAATATGAAAAATCTTAAACCAATGTTAGCCTTAAATTTACGACTACTTTTAGCTACTTTAAAGTAGGAGAGAATGTTATTCAAGAACGGAATGAAATAGTTGATGAACAAATGGCTTTTAGCTGAACTCTACCTTGTTACTCGTTGCATTGGAAGCATTAGGAATGATCTCATATCAAGACCTTGACATTGTCGATCGCTCTCCATTTTGGATACGGCTTCCAGAAATGCAGGATTTTCTGCTTTCAGTCGACGAAGTGTTCGTTCTTGATACACCTTGAAAAAGATGAAAATCGATTTCTCATTGAATACTTATTAGCCTTAAAGACTTATTGGAAGTATTTTATGTAACTGTTGTCCAGTCATTAATCTATTTAATCTATTTCGATTCAATTAAGATTCGATTAGTTGGCCTGGATCACCTGGATCACCTGGATTCCCGTTGATCATCGACTGAGTCGA
>KN716743.1:61654-73686 GCA_000816705.1 Dictyocaulus viviparus | reverse complement strand
CGAATACCACAATGTCAGCATCTACTTAGAGAAAGGTACTTTGGGATACAATATGATTCCGCCAAAGTTATCCAGATTTGCTAATGAAAATGTAATGCGTATAAAAGAATATAAGACAATGTCGATGGTGACAGATTTACCACCATCTTTTCGCTTGAAATTGTTATCACATCTAGCACAAATTAAAGATTACTATGAAGAATAGGTGAATTTTCAATACTCATTCGCCTCCAATTTAATTAAAGTTTTGAGTTTCCGAGACATCTATGCTCCTGACATAAAGCCAATGTGATGGAAGGTAGAGCAGCATTCTATGGAGAGAAAAGGAAGAAAAGTCATGGAAAATGCACAAAAGCATCGAAGTGACACGATCAGCGTAAACGATAATTGTGAATACAGAACATCCGAACCTCCTCTTAGACTCTACGTCTTTTCCAAGAATAACATTGATCTCGGAAAGTTGTATGCTAAGTCGGCTGATTTGGAGGCATTACGTAACACGTCATGCACAACATGAATGAAGCGGTAATTAGTATCACTTACACGTGGCAGTAGGCCTGTTTCGGACTACACTGACAAGCATAGATCAATAATAGTATCGTACAAGCTCAGCCGTGGTAGAGAATACTCTCTCGAGTAATCTCTACTTTTGAATTATATAAAAGATAGATACAAACCATGTAATTATATTGTTTGTTTTTCCCTTAATAGTCATCATATCGAGGCGAGTAATGAGCGAACGTCGTAATTCACAAAAGGTCATAATTGTTTTGACATCGTGCTTAGCTTCTGGTACCGACATACATTGTTTCAACATCTCCAGTCGCCTCCTACTCCCTATATAAGCAGCTACAGTAAACATCTCATCCATACCCTTTACTCATTACCTCCGAAACGATCTCCTTTCACCTTTACTATTGAATGGATTGTCGTTATTTCATTATATTACAAGTCTCACACAATCTTAATGATCATTACGTATTCTTTTTGATCTTCATATATCATTCTCACCTGTTGTATCTGATTAATACTTGTTATCTGATTAAATAATCACGTATTTATGAATCCTATTATGTATGTCCTTGATTTATCGTTATTGTAGTCTTGATGTAACATTTTATGTGTCGTTTAAATAAGGGTTTAATTACCCAAATCTGAGGTTCCATTACGCAAGTTCAAGGCGAGCAGTACAAAAGACCCGCGTGGCAAACTACTCACTGCGAGCATTAAGATATTCACTACCACTGACACCAATACAATTTCCGCCCATCGGCCACTACACTACAATTTGGTGCATTCGCCAGACGTTATAAGCGATCACTACAGTTATCAATAATTTTCAAAATAGGACATATATTGCGTATTGATAATAGTGACTAATGAACCTTAGCAATCGGAAATCATAAGACTTTAAATGCACTACAGCAAGATTATTCACTCATTAATCACTTCATATGAGTCCCAGAAGGAAAACATGGCAATAAGTCTATAAATTGATCAAAAGAGATATGTAGATGATCAAAATTGATAATAACTTTTCAAAGATGAGCTTTTTTCATAAGTATGTCTAAAGCAATAATTAAAGTTGAAATGAGAAAAAAATTAAGATCAATAAGAACAAAGGCAAGAAATGGTTACGTTTAGTGCTAAAGGTGCTACAGTGATACGATGGTCTATCTGGTACAGAACACGGTTCTCGTTTGCGACTGTCCCAGTCTTACCAAGTCCACCACCTCTTCGGGTTCGTTAAATTTTTTAAAGTGAAATCTGATAGGCGGCACTAAGTTCATAAAGAGTAGACAACTCAAGTTATTACGTATACCAGATATCACTTTGAAGACGAATGCGTAGAAGCATCCCATAAGGATTGAACAAAGCTGAAGCTCACCTCATCTAGCCTATTAAATTAATTGAGAATACAAAGCACAATTCAATCGCCATCTCAGATGATGACACTGCCAGTATACAGAGCCGAAGTGAGAAAGGTTTCTTTGCACAAATGGCCATTGATTTTGCATATCTATCTGCGAAGATTCCTATCATCGCCAAAATTGTACTCAAAAATTGCATGGTTTCAAAACCTCACTCAGTTTCTTCAACACGTCTTTACCAATTCAGAATTCAAATAAACAACGTCGACTTTTGTTTCAAGATACGGAAAAGATTTTGGTTTTCAAATTGGCTGGAAAACAATTCAGCAAGCTATGAAGTTATAGATGAGGACATATAGGTTGTATTACAGCATTACTGTAATCAAATCCTCAATCTTTTTGATATTTTTTGGATAAAATAGCTTTTGACTATACCATTGATAAATGATGATGAATGTAAAGGTTCGATTATCTTCGGAGCCGATTCTTCTTGAAAATCTTCTGAAACCATCACAAACGACTCATGTGGACCTAGAAGTCATATGTTTGACAGAAAATTCATTTTGCAATTCTTTTTTTTTTGGAGTTCAAGCATTAAACCCGAAAAGAAAATAACTGAATGATGGTGATGGTGTTAAAGCAGAAGTTAGGATCAAGTAGTTAACAACTCACGCTTCGAAACATTCAGGCTCGCAGAGGTTACTGAAGTTCCGTGCTGATTTCGGGCCACTGCACTAAGTTTGACATTAGCCATCTCGCATATGTTTTCTACTAAAAGGGAGCTTTCGTAACCGTTTGACTCTATTAGTACTTGGTCTCCACAAATTATTTGTGATTCGTTTGCAAACCATTCAAATGTACAAGAATCGCTCTCATCATTTATTTTCACTCTGCATTTCAACGAATCCCCTTCGAATATGTTTTGATCCTCCAATTTTATCACAAATTTTGGAGTTTTATCTGCAGTAACATCGCTTTCCAGCTGATCAACCACTTCAGTGATCGTTTGAATGATTGTTTCGGAACGAGCAAAACCACTTTGATTACGAACTTCAACTGCAACAATGCTACCACTCAAAAGAGGTTGTTTCGATGATAGCACAGTTTTATTATCTTCAGTCGTAATTTGAAAGTTATTATCTGAATCGATAGTTGTCCCGTTTAGCATCCAAGTGAAGCTCAATGGAGGTTTGCCAGACACAATGACAGTTAATTCTGTATTTTTATTAACGTCAATACTGGTTCGTGATAGTAATGGCTGAATAAAGAATGGTTTCGAAGAAGGTTCTGATCGATGTTCCACAATAACTTTACAGGAGCAAGCATCCTGTCCCAAATAATTTCTGGCTACAACATCATATTTCCCATGTAAACCACGCTTAAGATTTAACTCGGATATGTTTGGGGCAATTCTCTTGATAAATACATTTCCACTTTGCTTCAATTCAAAATTGTTTAGCAGCCACAAGAATGTAGCCTCTGGAATGGCGTCTGCCGTAACTTTAAGTGAAAGAGGCTCAGAAAAGCCAATTTTTAAAGTACTCGGCAATTTCTCGATTAAACAGGGAGACTTTGGCAAGTCTTTCCTAGTATTAACTTTCGGTATCTTAGACATTGCAAAGTTTACGGATTTTTCAGCGCAAGCAAGAGGTGTGCGTTTCCTTTGATTTTCCATAAATACTTCCGATGACACTCTAGTAACAGCAGCCACTTCACCAATTATATTGCTTGCCACAACCTTGTAGTATCCAGAAACAGGTTTAGAAAATGATGCAATGCTGATATTTTCATCCGGCTGCATAATAGAAGTTGAAGGCCCGCTTTTTACCTCGAAATTATTCACATACCATCGTAAAGTAGCCGGAGGAGTACTGTCGACCCTTGCTTCTAGAGTCAATGTCTCTCCAGCAGCTAAATGGATATTTTGAATAGGCGCTAAAACAAAATTAGGCTTTTTCGGAATGCTTTCTTGAGATTTTATGATTGGAATGTTTTTTATTTGGTACGCAGCCTTCAAGTTCTGCGGGATCGATGAATCTTCAACATTCTTTGTCGAAGTTTGTACTAATTGATCCTGTGCTTCTGACCCTTCAACCGTACCACTTGCTTTTCCCATTTCCGTTTCAGTTATCTGGATTTCTTGTTCTGCAGATGTGTGAACCGATTCTATAGTTTTCATAGCTTTCAAAGAAGAAGTCGAATCAAGGCTGGGATTGTTTGAGACTTTCTCCATGTCTTCGTATCTGCTAATGATTGTCACCGACGATTCGACGACAATGTTAGGTTCGGTGCATGCGTCTAGTCTAACCTCTTTTTCGATCTCTTCTATAGTGCTACTGGATTCATGGAATACTCTTGTCATAATGCTCTTTTTACCTTGATCATTAAACGCTGTTACAGTATACCTACCCTGTTTAACAGGTGGATGAATTATTAATGTTGAGCGATTCAGCTCATTAATAAATGTAACGTTTTTTGTCGACCTCAATTCAAAGCCATTCACGTCCCACATGAACGTTGCTGCAGGGACTGCGGAAACCGCAACTGACAAAAATAGTTTCTCTTCCGAGTTCAAATTTATCTGCGTTGGTAGCGTTGTGATAAATTTAGGAGGTTGGGGTAAACCGCGATCACCGCCTTCACTTTTTGTTTTATGGAGAGCGCGTGGTAGGTGGTGTGGTGGCTTTGAACCGAATTCTGAAATGCATTTAGTTCACACAATAGTCAGTACATCGAGCCAAGCAACTACTGCTGCCCTCTTAACATCAATTCTATGAGGAAAAATAAAACGATGTGATGTTTGGTGTTCATTATCTATTTTAGGGTGAAGAAAGACTTGTTTTTTCTCTAGAAGCTTATCAATTAAAATAAGTACATAAGCGAAAATCATTTGTTATTTTACTTTTTCATTAGTCTTTTTAAATATATTTTAACTACACACTATTTACTCAATTCTTAATTACGGATTTTCATGGCCTTAATGATTTGTAGTATGATTCTTGTTATTTCTAAAAAATTTCTAGCTAACAGAGAACGATTGTTTAGTTAAGGCGGTGACATGCTTGCCATATATATAATATTAGCATACAGTGTGATATTGCTTATCAACACCACTATAGATACCGGTAAGAAAGTTCCTATCGAATTCAACTTGTTATCGATTGTCTTTTGAGGTAATGTGAACGAAAACGTATATGCAGTACAAGCACAAGAGGTTAGACCCATTGCACGTGACTGAGTCAAAAAAAATTGGTTCGAAAAAACAGATAAAGCCTTCACAAAAATGATAGTAATGTTGTATTCTGCAATTATTATGAATTATGATCATAATTACATTATGGCTTAAGCTTAGGAGTATTAAGCGAATGATTAACGAATTTAAGCGCTGTATACAATGTGAGTACAAGGAGAAGAGGGCAATTATTAAATTGATAGCTTCATGAACTAGCTCACTTTATGACACCATATAACGATGAGTTGTTTGACTCGACAATGACTCACTATCGCATGCATGTTATTGGTGAGCTGAAGACGATGACACACAAAAAAACAATAAAAGTTATACTAGATAATCAAAAACCGAGAACACAAAGGAGCACCAAAAAAAACGTTATAGGCCAAAGAAGTAATTTATTATTGAGAAAAAATTGAACCTTTGGGGTGTTGTTCTACAGAGGCCTTTCTTGTCGAAGAGTGTGGCTTTTCAACATGGGACTCAAGATGTCGAATACCTCGAGGAACGCTTGACGAACGTTGACAGTAGTTGACTTCATACACGTCTACCATCTGGAAACTATTAAGCACTTGTTTAAACTAAATTATCATAATTATAAGCTTATGAATATTTAGTGACATAAAGTACTCAACAATTCCTTTGACGATCCTATTACCGAAAGTGTTGAAAGACGTGATATATACTGTACAAAAAAAACACATTTCATATCAACCGAAACTGTTAGATAAAATTAGATTTTAAACTGTGTAGGCGTTTCACCGCTAAGGGCACTTAGCTATATTTTTCATCGAGAGAAAGAACAAATTTTGAACTGGGATTCAGTCGATGAGTCTCACAAAACGAAATCCTAGTCGTACCAAATTTTAATCAGGGCTTGATGATATATATATGAAAAGAAAATCATTTTATAGGGTGATTAAAGATTACCTGACTTCTTTGTAACGATTCTTGCCCATTAGGTGCAGCAGTTCTTCTACTACGAGCTGTTATCATATTATGTGACATATGCTCCCCAGGAGTGATCGGTGGTCGCATTTGTTTTGAAGGAATTGCTTAATAGTTATTTGATATCAGCAGAGTTTCAAGAACAACTACAAAGTTATATGCAGTGATCTTTGGTGTTATATTAGATGAGGGTCTTCTTTTGTTATTCTAACGTCTAGTGTTTACTAATCATTAACGTGTTGAAATGGTCCTACACACACATATCTCAGCATGTGCACATTCAACTTTACTAGTTATTTTTTAGTAGAGAACTAATCAATTTCTCAATTGCCTATCCTCATTTGATTTGACATGCAACTAAATAGCTTACTTTTGTGTATTTCTACATATCCACAGCTCATAGCTGAACCGTGAACGTTTGATGCGATTACTTTGTATTCTCCAGAAATTGGTAATGTAAATTTTGCAATACAACGATTCGGATATGGATAGTACAACTCCAAATCACTCGATGATTCACGATATTCACGTCCGTTTACTGACCACGAAAATCTGCAAAAAAAAATCTCGACTTTACTTAACGAGAAGAGGTAGAATTATTAGTATGTTGACGGAGGCTACTGAATATTCTTCATTTTGAAGAGTATTCGCGTTATTTATCTATCACTACATTCTCCATTACACTTATCCACTGCTTCATTTTATTTTATCTTCTCCATAGCACGAAACAAAATATGTCAACAGCATTAGTATATTGTTGTGTATTGTTCATTCTCATGTTTAGATTACAGTTCAACTACCCAAATTTGAGGTTCGCTTGCGGATGGCTGACTCTGAGAGGTCTGTGTGACGAATTCAGAAAGAGCTGTCTAATAAATACGACTGCAACATCTCTACTTTCACACACCTACACATAGGAGTAGTACTATCACTGCTTTTCTTAAACTGTACTTCCATTCTTTGATTCGATACCACATTGCATCACAGCATGATAAGATGTTCAATTTTTTTATTGATTTATAAAAATTTCTAAGTATAAATGCATGCTGAAGTAAGTGACAAACCGCTTATGAGCGGGCACTATTTACGCTCCAAATGAATGAGCAGAACCTCTTTGTTTTCTTATAGTACGCTCAGTTTAGAAGTTGTGCAACAAAAGCGATTTGTTAGAAATCAAACATGCAATAAAATAAGTGACTTGACTTGTTGACGATTCACAGAGGAATAACTCAGACTGTTTATAAAACGGAACACATAAGATTCGCTTCATTTACGACGCAAATAAAAAATCGAAAGCCCTGCACTGACATAGAGCCTTATTCTTTCAATGATTAGATGGAGGAAAGACCATAGAAAAGTTCTTCAAAATGTCCAGTTGTTTCTATCCAGTCGTCTATATATTATTGGATAGCAAGTAGTATTATTATCTTACTCTTTACCGTACAACAATAACAACTGTGAATATCTAGGATAATTTATTTGACAGCAGTTCAAGCATCCTAAGAATGTTGTATGTTGGCTAGCGTCCGATAGGAAGGAACATTCGGTAAAAGTACATTACTGTATCCCTCCAAGAATTGTGCTCATAAATCTCACGACTCAGAAGATTTGTACTTGAATCGCAAGCTTTCAAGCCAGAAAAAGTATTCAACGGTTCCAAAAACATGTTCTCTCTGAATGCTAAACTCTAGTACAAAAGCTCGTCTTCTGTCGTACCACCACAGTTTTTTGTGCCATCGCTGGAAGCGCTGCCCATTCCAAGTATAAGCTGGGTTCACGGTAGTCGAGTTCGAGTTCTTTCACATATTTTTCTTTACTTCCCACTCCATTACTTTTAACCTATATCTTGATCGTTATATGTGATTAACTATTGTTTGACTAGGTCGTATAACTCTTCACTCGTAACTTCTAATGCAATATTGCCTCATCCTTTTTACTTGACTGGTGATTGTAGCTTTACTCAATGACTACTATTTTATATGATTCTTCACGATAATCTTACTGGACTGATTCTTATAATCCTGCCTTGATTATTTTCAATTTAATATTTTGTTTTTTTTGTTTGAAACCAAATATCCGCTATTCTGATGGTCAACTCTATGAACGTCAATGACTATTGAATGGACTATTGTACGTTTGAGGAAGTTATTCAAATGGGATCATGAAGCGGGAGACGTTTTCGTATGCAAAAACCGCCACTAATTTATTCAGAATACTTCGATCATTAATTCTTACTGCCTAAGATTCACATTTCACCTTTTTTTTCCGGCCATTAGATTCCCCAACAAACCACACCTCCACTCTCTATTCACTTCCTCTCAAGATTATTCTTATAAACGCATTCCGCTTTATATCACCATTGATACATTAGTTTTCGTTAATTTTGTATATTTTTAATAAACCGTTATTCCTAGAAGTTTTAGCTACATTACCCAACTTTAGAATAAACTTCACGGCTACCAAACCCGAGCCAATATAGATATGGACAATAAAACAAATTAATGAGTATTTTCACTTCACATTTTGCACTTAATCGTTTCCTTACTGCTCTCAAAAAAGATATGGTTACACAGACCTTGCATGTGGTACTGCATCAACTTCTACATCGATGACGACTTGGCTTCCAGGTTGAACTGTCAAGTTTGGCACCTGAATACGAATCGCATGAAAAGAACGTGATATGAAATTAAAATTTTAGTTACGACGAAGATCTCCCACGTTGACTTCTTTTCTTCTTTTATTTACATGAATTCTTGATGGATTTCAAAGCTTATGTAGGAGAGCTGTATAGAGTTTTGCATTTCTGTTTTTCTTCTACCTGATTAATAAATCTTGGAGCTCGATGGATAGAAACGAAAGCTTGGTTTTCCTGTGTAGCCATGGATTTTTCCACAAGCATCCAATCTTCATCTCGATGCTCAACTAAAATCGTTCTTTCTAATACCTTCATTCAATTAACATTATTTGATTAACTAATATGGACGGACGATGAAATTTTTAATGATGCAGGTAGTTACAGGTATTCAAAATCGAATTAAGAGAAACGTAAAGCAATTCTTGAGCATCACAATAGCTTACACAATTGGACTTAGAAACTGTTATATAGCAGCAAATTTCAGAAATTTCTTCTCTTACTGCCGCAACGTATGCTTCGGAGAAGTGAACATAGCGAGGGAAGGACGAGCGAACACTGTGCGCAATGCAAAAAGAGCGTTTTTCATGTCACTCAAGTGAAATAGGGAATACTAAAGCCTTTCCTACATAAAACATCAAATATCACAGACGCAGCCCTACACCTCAAGTTTTGAGGATGAGGTAGACCGAGTAGGTGAGCCACATGAATGGTAACCGGTGAACACGAGCTGTAAGTGATTGGATCCCACTAAACATCAAATGCACTGCAGAAAGACCAATAGTCCGATGGTTACACCGCTTTACAAAGGCCTTAGAAAAAGATTATAATGCAAAAGGATTTCATTGGAGACCGTTCGACACTGTTGGTGATCAACAAGGATCTAAGTGACTCAAGTGAATTAGTTGTCGCAGGATAGTTTCATCAAAAAAAGAGTTGAGTTTGTTGATCGCAACCCCATTTATCTTTTGCACAAGGAGAGATTATAAAGCTCAAAAAATAAGGTTACTAAATTATTAAGTGCTCATTTGTTAACAGCTTACTCTATTGAGCGTCTGCTGTAAAACGCATAAAATAATGAAGCGTTTTGTTAGAGATGAAAAATTTTTACAATAATTTTAAATTACATACAGTTGACAGCGATGTAACCGTAACTCGTGCTAATTCCAGCAGGATTACGAGCTGTGCATTTATAAACTCCCTCCTCCGGCTCTTTGACAGTCAATGTAGTGATGTTTAGACCATGACGTGCACGAAAACGACGTCGATCCTTAAAACAGATTACGAACAATTTCATCGCTTTTACTCTTATCATAAGAATGCAAAAACTGTTATTAGCTAAATTAATAACCATTGTCATATGATCACTACTATTATGGTAATAATTAAATAGTAGAATAGCAGTAGAAGTGGAAATAATAAGTGGTATGTGGTGTGGTATAAGTGTGGTGGTAGTACGAAGAAAGAACACCTCATCTCTGCATTGATCGTAAGCATTCACGAATGAAAAGCCCTAACTAAATACATCTCTCAAGTATTACTGTAGAGAATACTCTCTCGAGTATTTCATCTCTATTTCATCATTTGAATTATACGAAAAGTAGACACATATCGTAGCTATATTGATTGCGTTCTCTGGATAGTGATCGTATCGAAAGTTAGCGAGTAAAAGTGTAAATGTACTGGTTCATAAAAGGTCACAATTAATTGAACATTTTGAGTTCCTTCTAGAATCGAACTTAGCTGAAGGACAGAAAAGGACATTATTTCCACATAGCGAAGTCCCCGCCTCCTCCCTAAATAAGCGGTTACAGTAAATATCTCCTCCGCACTCCTCACTCATAACCTTTACCCAATTTTTTTCCCCTTACCATCAAACTTATTATCGTTGTCTCATTGTATCACAAGTTTCATACAATTTCTATGATTATTTCATTACGAATTCTTTCTGATCTTCATATATTATTTTTATATTTTGTATCTGATTAATAATTGTTATCTGATTACATGATCACATTCACATGAATCCTATTGTGTATGTCCTTGATTAATCGCTATTACAATCTTGATGAAATATTTTATGTGTTGTTTAAATAAAGGTTTAGTTACCCAAGTCTGAGGTTCGATTACACAAGTTCTAGGCGAGCAGTACAAAAGACCCGCGTGGCAAACTACTCACGGCGAGCGTAAGATATTCACTGGTATTACTAATCAGTTAGCCAGTCAACACACATTTGTTGAGTCAGCTAATCTTCTATCAATCCATATTTGTTCCAACGCCACTGACACCCACTACAGTTCGGCACATCGCCAACTACAACTGCAGAAAATTTCGTTTCACGGATTTCACCGCAGTTAAAAGTCTTCCATGGAATTTAAGCCAAAATATGCTTCCCAAAAGACTCGTCTTTTGTGATATTGAAGGGAGATTCCAAAATTTAGGCGACGAGGTTTCAAATGAATGAGAATCAATTTATTCCCTCAACAAAATCGTGGCATTGGGTGATGCCGTTATTAAGATCGACGTGGAAAACGACCGGGTCATCTAGCTCTTATAGGAGATTACTAAAAATACTGAGAGCACGAAAAGTACGAACTTATTTGGATCTATGACTCAATGTGTAAAGCTAAAGCTACAAATCAACAATTTCGAGAAGTATAGCCTTACAGCACATTGCTGGACGAATGTTTAACGAAGAAAAGGAGAAGTAATAGCTAAGTGTGACAAGGCAATAACATCCATAACGGACATCGCTGTTTCTCGAGTTGCAAAATCATGGTGATTCATCGTCCATAAGGAAGTTTATTATTTATACTCTATTAACTCGAAAGTCATGTATACCTGTCTTCACTTGTGGCAAAGAGGAATGGGATATTCCTTAGATTATCCCATACAATATTTCGTATGTACAGACGACAAAAAGTGGTGCAACTTTCGTCCCCAAAAGAATCTCACTAGAGCATCTATAGAGCTTTATGAGTTTACTAGTTTAATTTTACACTCATTAAATGTTAGAATTAAGAGTTCCTTAACTACAAGATGTTAGTGGAAATATGTTACTGCTGCGTAAAAGAGAAGATACTAACGACATCAGTATCAATCGTTAATAAAGGAGATAGAAATAATCTTCATTGCACTTGACGTTTTAATACTTGGTACACAGTTTAATTTGATACACGACAAAAATTACAGAAACTCTTTGAGTACTTCTTAAGGTCGGAACTCGCCTTCTTTTCCATTCTCAACCGTGCTTAATTCATTCTCACTCCCAATATTTTGTAAAGGACTACAGTTAGCGATTGGAATTCCAACCATACTCTTTAGAAATATGGATGTTCCATTTAAGCT